>JBAMIB010416976.1:0-18933 GCA_037177415.1 Kaempferia rotunda | reverse complement strand
AGTTAATATTTATAAGTATTAAACTAACTAATTTATTGATAAATAAAAAAAATTAAACCGGTTGAAGCATATTACTTCAGCACATTGAGATGTGAATTGTATTTTGTAACTTATTACTTTATCAAATATCTATTATGAAGTAAAATATCAATAAAAATTAATAGTGAAGCTCGTAATTTTTTATTTATAAAGTCTAAAATAAAATTTACTTCGTCAAATTTATTATCGAAGTTAATTATGCTATATTACTTCGTGATTATAAATCACCGAAGTAATCTATGGCGAAGTCTATACCTAATTTTCACATAGTGGTATGTCATGGAAAAATCCAAGGAGTCACACCCTTGATACAAAAAGGGAAGGGCTACATCATTTTTTTTAATTAGCATAAGATATCCAACTTACACTAACTAATCTTAGAAGTAAAGAACTACATTGTGTACTTACAATTAATCTGGAGTATTACTGCAATTAATATCTAATCAAAGGGACATATGAGAGGAATCTTAAATCAAAGGGAGGTCCTAAAATGTAAACCCCAAGATATGATTATCTAACTTTTGTGAAATAAGTATTTGAATTCAAGACATTAAATTGTAGAGGCTATTTGGTTAATTAGTCAATCATGCCAAAACATGTGTCCTATGATGTTTTCAAATGGTCTAACATCGGAAAGTGTAGGAGAATTAGGAGGTAACACAAGGCACATTCAATACACTCTAGGAAATCCACCAAGAGTTTAGAGTGATAATAAGAAAATAAATCTTCTAACAAGCTTAAAAGCTCAAATGTATTTTAGTCTAAAAAACCAAATCTCTCCAAACAATACAAATGATAGCCTTTATATGTGAGACATGAAACATAACCCTCCAAGATGAGTCAAACTACACTACATGCGGTTTATATTTCTTAAGGTCTCAATAAACTAGGTTTATATTTCCTAAGCCTTGAAAACAAGAGTGAGTTTAATTATGAAAAAATCATGTTGGGATATTAAAGGCTCATCAACCTTTTAAAATTCCAAGAATATCACTAAGAATATCAAAAATGTAGATTGACTCTTTCCAATTCTAGAGTAATATGTCTTTTCCAAGCAATATATCCTTCCCTGAGTAATCTTTCATGAGTAATCTATTTTTCCTGAGCAATATATCTATTTTTCCAGCAGACGAGAAGGATGCGTGTGATGGTCCAAGAGACGAGAAGCCTGGGAGGAAGATTGCTCGAGGAAAAGGACGGAACATGGTTCGGGTGAGCGCTATTCTGAATATCCGAAATCACCAACGCAATCGGAGCCAACCGGAAGCGGACAAGTCAACTATGTAGTTGACTTATTGGAGCTGGACTATATATGGTAGGAATGCACCTTCTACTGCTCAGAAGGCGCCTGCCGAAGGCGCCTTCCATATCACTGAAGGTGCCTACCGAAGGTTCCTTCCACTGCTCAGAAGGCGCCTGCAGAAGGCGCCTTCAGGGCCAGTCAGCGACCGTTTGAGTTAGGGATAATGTTTTATCCCTGGGAATTGCTAGAGGCGCCTTCAGTCTTTAGGATAGGTTTTTCCGGAGCTATAAAAAGGCCCCTGGAGCTAGAAAATAATCAATTAACTTGTACACAACTTCTATAGTATTTTTCTAGCTAAGTTTTGAGCGTTTAAAGATTCTAAGAGACTTCTCCGCCTGTAACAAAGGAGATATTCTTAGTGAGCTTTTACAACTGCCTTAGATTAACAACCACCTAGGTTGTAACCAAGTAAAACTTTTGAGTCTCTTCTTTTGTTTATATGCTTTATAGTTGTTGTGCTAGACTAACCGGAATCCCTGCTTATAGTTAGCTCAAGAATTTTTAATTTTAATTTGCAGGTTATCAACCTCCGTCTACCGGCCCGAATGGCCCTACAATTAGTTTAGCATGATTTGAAGTAGCAGTTATACTCTATTTCATAGATCTCCAAGATATCGTTGTTCCACCATATGTGAATACATAACTTGATTGAGACCTAACTTTTTGAGGATCAAATAAGTATCCTACATCTGCATACCCAATTAATTTTGCATTTAACTCATGAGGAAAAAGTAAATCCATATCAATTGTTCCTCGGAGATATCAAAAAATATGTTTAATTTTGTTCAAATGTCTTCTGGTTGGAACAGAGCTATATCTTGCTAATAAATTTACAGTTAAAGTAATATCAGGTTAGGTATTATTAGCAAGATAGATTAAAACACCAATTGCACTTAAGTATGATACTTCAGAACCAAGAATTTTCTCATTATCATCTTGAAGATGGAAAGGATCATTTTTTTTATCAAGTGGTCGAACAACCATTGGGTTGGTTAATGGATATGAGTTAGTCATATTAAATTGTTTTAAAATTTTCTCAATATAAGTTAATTAATGGACAAAAACTCATTCTTTAAATACTCGATTTGCAGGTCGAGACAAAATTTAGTTTTACCAAGATCTTTCATTTCAAATTCTTCTTTTAAATGATTTATTGTATTTGATATATCTTCAAGAGTACCAATAATATTTAAATCATCAACATATATAGTGATTATCAAAAAACCATATTTGGACCTTTTTATAAAAACACATGGACAATTATGGTTATTTATATAACCCTCTTTTAATAAATATTTACTCAGATGATTATACAACATACGCCCAGATTATTTTAAACTATATAAAACATTTTGTAAACTAATAGAAAATAATTCTCGAGATTTGTATGCTTCTGGCATCTTTAGTCCTTCCGAGACTTTCATGTATGTGTCATATCTAGTGTACCGTATAAATATGCTATAACAACATCTATCATCTGCATATGAAGTCTTCACTATTCTACTAAACCAATAAGATAATGAAAAGTGATAGCATCTATTACAAGAGAATATGTTTCTTCATAGTCAATCCCAGGTCTTTGAGAAAAACCTTGTACAACTAGTCGAGCTTTGTATTGTACAATCTCATTTTTATCATTTCTTTTTCGTACAAATACCCATTTATATCCTATTTGTTTAACATCTTTAGGTGTTTTCAGAATGGGTCCAAAAACTCCACACTTTGAGAGAGATGTTAGTTATGTCTGAATTGCTTCCTTCCATTTTGGCCAATCCTTTCTTGATTGATATTCCTTTAAAGTCATGGGTTAAAAGTCCTCATTTAGAATATCAATTGTCATATTGTATGCAAATATATCATCAATGTTTGTATTTTCTCGATCTCATGTTCTCATTGTAAAAATATAATTTATCAATATATTTTAATTATCTATTTCAATTTCCTTTGGAAGTTTTTCTTCTTGAGTTGAATTATTTCCTTTTTTTATACGATCAATCTATTTATTTGTTCCTCTTTTCTTTCAAGGGGTTTTATCCTTAGAACCCATTGGTCTTCTATGCTTCAAGCATGGTTTAGATTCATTTGTTAAGAGGGGGTCCTTTTGAGACATCAATTCTGATAGGAACATTCTTTTACTGGAATATGTGATTTTGTTACTTATTTTGGATCAAAGAAACTATTGGTCCTTGATCAATAGGGTAGACGGGGGTGAATAGCCTTTCTTTAAATTTCTTCCTACAACTTGTTGGTGGAAACAAAAATAAAGGAAAACTAAAATGAAATACAAGGAAGTGCAATGCTAACTCTTATATTTACTTAGTTTCCACTACCTAGAGGTGACTAATCCAAGGATCTACACCGATGAGAACACTTCCACTATGAACTTCTCCTTCTTGAATCAAGCACGAATGTGGAGAAATCTTTACAAGATGATATTCTCTCTTTTTCTTATAAGATCAAATTGAGAATTAGGAAAAAAAAGAGAATGAGAGCTTTTTGTGCAGTTGGAAGACTTAACAGATGTATCAAATAAGTGTTGGTTCTCTTCTCCAAGTTCTAAAGCTTTTATATTGAGGTAGCCAAATCCAAATCACTCAGTCGATTGTTCTTAAGTAACGACTACTGTCGCATACGGGATTTTATGAGATTCTACACTTTATCAATCCCAACGGTAATCTACTAGTCGACTAGTTTTTATGGGTTGAGCGAACAGAACCTTTTGTTCGCTCCTCAGTCGACTGTGTACTAGTCGACTGCTAACTATATTAGTCATATCAGTCGACTGGCAAAAATCCTAAATTGCCCTTCCAATTTCAACCTTGCCTTCTAGCCTCCTCTATCAAGCCTTACTCCCTCGGATGCTTCTCCATCTTTCACGCCTTGCCTTTAGAAGCTTCCTTTGGCCTTGTTATTATTGTCGGGTCTTTTTTTGTCAATAGGCTCCTTACCTCCGGGACTTCAACCTTGCCAAGAGCTCCTCGCTTTGGAACTTCAAACATGCCAAATCACAATTGGATTTTCCTTTGCACCTATCATCTGCACACTCAATAACATATATCAAATGCAGATGTAAATCCTAACTTATCTAGAAAGCCATTTAATTTTAAATATTTATTCAGTTATGAAAAGATAAATTCTTTGTTCGACTAACAAACTTTCTTTTGACTAATGTTCCATCATCTCTGATTAACCCTTCACGTCTTTGTGCATTTTCAAATTAAAATGCCTGCAAGGGTTTAGTGCATCTAATAGTTCTGCAACTTTTACAAATGGTTTTACCTTGTCTACCTCTGTTAGCCTTTCTAGAAGTGTACACTATTAACTGTCAAACTATTCTTTCTGCAGAAAGGAGATCCTCTGAAAGGAGAGAGAAATCAGATGATGTCTATGATTCAAGTAGGAAACGACGTCGCAGCCGGAGTATTAGCCCCGAAAGGAGAGATAGAACCCGAGAAAGGCATCGTGAAGGTCCACGCGAGAAGAACGGAAGTAAAGAGAGGGATGATCATCACAACCGAGATAAGACAAGGGAGAGGGAAAAAGATCGGAGGAGGAACGACAAGTGATTGGCTCTCACGCACCAGTTTCTCTTCTCACTTGCAATATTGTGATGGAAAGAGAAAAAAAAATATTTGTTTGTCGAAACTTATGATGTTCCAGGTATGCAGATACGTTGGGCACAGGAGGTGGAGCAGGCTTTTTTTGTTTCTTAGAGATTCTAGGAGGATTACTCCCGTCATTACCTGTAAGTTTTCGAGTTTAGACCTTTACTGTGATAACATATTTGTATGTCGAGAATGGACAGGATGTAGTTAAATTTGTGGCATGTGCAACTGTTGGTGGAGTTATTTCAAGCAATCGATCAATCTGGGACCTTTGTTAAATGTATTCGACAAAGAACACCAGTACTGATCTCCAATTGACCTTATTGTGCTCTTTAACAATGATGCTAAATATAATATCTTTGAACCTTTGAAGTGACTTCTGTGTAAATATTCTTGCTATGATTGCAGAGGATCTGACGATCTTGTCGAAAGTATAAACCTATTTATTCGATCGAGTTGAAGTATTCTATGGTCAGTTAGCACGTCTGAAACAAATTTCTTATGAATCTTGTATAGAATAATATTCCTCTGTTTAGTTGATAATTATTTGTTAATTCTCAAATATGTGAGATTTCATTTTAGTGACTATTATTTAAAAACAGTTGTTCTTAAAGCATTTTGATTTGTGCACGGAGTAGCGGTAAAGAGCAGGGCTCCTTCCCATATATATTCAAATCTTATTATCATTTTTGAATGTTTGTGGAGTTTGGACCGGTGAAATTAGGAATCTCTTCTGATTGTGCCGGTGGTAATCCCCTTGGGTTCACCTTCCTCTAGGATATAGTTTTGATCGACTTGAGCCTGGCTCAGTTCAGGTTTGAGCCAGGCTTGAACCTGGCTCAGTTCTGGCTTGATCGGAGCTTGAGCTGGGCTTAAGTTAGGCTCAGTTCAAGCTTGAGTCAGGCTTGAGCCCAGCTCAGTTGGGGCTTGAGCTCGGCTTGTGTTGTGCTCAGGCTCAGCCAAGCTGGAGGCCGGCTTGCGCCAGTCTTAAGCTCGGCTCCGGCCCGACTGAACGCCGTCTCACGCTCGGCTTAAGCCCGGCTCCGGCCAATCTTAAGCACAGCTCCGGTCCGGGATTGTAGATGATTTTGAAGACAGAGGATCCAATCCGGTGGATTGAGACATTTACTTCTCAGAATTAATCTGATCGAGTTAATACTTGATTTTTTTTAAAAAGTTATTCTTTACCTAATAAAACTAATTTGTAAACTATGACCAGACAATAATATAACAACAATGACACTGACAAAAAACAGATATTGCATGGAAAGATAAATTATAGGATTTGAAAAAAAAAAAGACAAATTGAATTTTAGGGCATTTGACAAGTGTTTATCTTGCTGCCTTTATCAGACCTCAAAAAATTCTTTGTATCGGGCTCCACAGCGTGGTCCTTGCACTTTGTTTGTTCATTCCTTGATTTGCATTAATTGTAGACATAGACAACAGAGGAGTTGTAGCTCAAAATGTTTAAATAATAATAATAATAATAATAATAATAATAATAATAATAATAATAATAATAATAATAATCTTACTCTATTATTAAGAATCTGACCTCAATACTAACTAATTTACAATTAATTTGATGAAACCTATAATGAAATTATGTTAATATCGAGATTCATCTACAACGTATTATTAGAAAATTTTCTCATTATAATCCAGAATCTATAGTTCGAGACTTAGTTGCGGCGTATTATTGAAAAGTTTTCTTATTAATAGGTATTGCACTACTATGGTCTCTTTAATCCTATATCTTAAAATTAATAACACCGCAGGTAGATAAACTTCTATAAATACCTTAGGTCGGGAACATTAGAAAACTCACATTTCTCAGCTTTTTATCCAATATTAAGTGTGGTATCGGTCTTATTAATTTAATAACTGATATAAAAAATTAAAATTTTATTTTATGAGAGAGAGTACTACTACATGGGCTTGCTACATTCTTATTAAATATAATTTATTGTATTGATGTATTATATTTGTGCGCAATTACTAGTAATAATAAAATTTTTATAAAGGTATGATATTATTCATTTTAATTTAAAGTTTTTATAGATTTATTTTTAAATTCTATCAAAAATATATCTTTTCCTTTTATAAATTATCATCTTTATTAAGTATTTTTAATGTGTGATTATATTATAATCTTGCAACCTAACAATATATTCTATTTTATAATTTTTTTAATATATTTTTAATATGAGATTTGATTGTAATCGAAATACAACTCTTAATAATTCAAAATCTCATATATAATATTTTTAAACTTAAATTTTATATATATTTTATTTTTCTATTTTAAATCAAAAATCTTGTATTTTCTATCAAAATTCAAATTTATCAATCAAAATGTATCTGCATCTATCAAAATAATAACAACATCAACAATAATAATATAAATAAATAATTTTAAAAATATTAAATTAAATAAGTATGTACTTTAATAACTGTCCTTGTCAAATCCTACAAATCGACCAGTTGAGATCCTCTGGTCCACAATCAGTGGACCAGCTCTGGTCCAAAGATTATGGACCATTGGATCAGAGAGGGGTCCTCGTGATCTCCACCCATTTGATGATCTAATGGGTGAGGATGAGATCCAGAGATGGTCCAGGGATCCCTAGTCCAGAAGATATCTGATCCAGAGGATCTCTGCTCCTAAACTCGCCTATCATGCATCCAAAAGTTAATTGTCTTTTATATGTAAAAGAGAAAAGAATTATATACAAATAAAAAAGATTAAAAATATTTTTAGACGTATTAGTGTGCCGGATCGTCTATATAAAATCGTGTAAAATAAAATTTATGTAGCATTCATAACCTAAAATTTATATCTCCGTACGTAACTAAGACGCTGAGACAGGGTCGCGTGTCACGGATACAGAGATCATCGTGTGTGTATAAAAGGTGAAAAGAAATAGATAAAATAGGGAGACTTGGTTGGCCATGAACTCCTATCCTTTTGTCTCCCTCTGCCTTTTCTCTCCGCATAATGATCGCATGCCATCTTCCAATTTGTTAGCAAAAAGCATCGGATCTTCGATTAATGTCGCCATCGGGGATCAACTTTTGGATAACTACCCCCACCTTTGCACAAGACGGGACCGATTTGCTAGCAAATAGCATCGGATCTTCGATTTATGTCGCCGTCGGGGATTAACTTTTGAACAAATTCCCTCCTTTCCACGCGACGGGGCCAAGCTATCGACGCGACGGATCCCAATCCCTCTTTGCTTTAAACTTACGGTTCCCCATTTTCCAGTTCGAATTCCGTGTCGATTCTGCAAGACGACAGGAAGAGTAAGTGGCCCTTTTGTTTTTTTTTCTTGCAATTTTCTATTAGACTTCGGCTAATGGAGCGAATATGACTCCATCCGTGATTTGGAATTATTTGTAGTCTTCAACTCGTCGAAATCTTAGTCCGATTCACTGCTCCTCGTGCCGCTCTCTGTTTACTCTTGTCGAGGAGACGTCAGAGGTGACGAAATACCGACAGCAAGAGACGTTGCAGGATTTCACTCCTTTATATAAAAAAAAAAACAATCAAAATCTTCCCCTGTCGATTTCCTCGACGAGTCGACGGACCCATCCTCGAGGGTTATCGCCGCCGCCGCCAGCACACAATCAGGTTCTGTTCAAAAATTGTTTATGCTCACCACGTGTTTATTCTGTTATCAATCAAGAAAAAACATTTATTTTGAAGTTTTTCCTCGACGTTTTAAATCATCAGCGCATGCGAATTTGTACTTGATATCTTATACTCTCTTATTCATTCCGTTGCACGTCTCCTTCAGACTCCCCCACTTGGTGGTGTTTCTTAGTACCCATGACAAGGAGTAGGTATTATTTCTTTATGCTGGGATGAGCATTAGATTTACTCCATTAGCTGGTAACCGCTTATTATTGTTTTGAAGCATTCATTTGCTGTCAGTGTGTCTAGATGCTCCTTTTGAGTTATTTAAATGATTCTGCTTTCACAAGACCCTCATTTGTGCTCCGTAGGAACTCTCTGTAAGGGAGGGAGTTGATTCAAGGAGCAACAGGAGCAGCACGCACTATGGATGCTCTCGCAGGTAAAGCACCCAAGGAACGTTCTTGATTCAGTCTTTATTTGGGAATTATTATACTCCACTAACTGAGGGTCGCTTTTTTATGTATGCAAAATAGGATCGGCCTTAGATGCTTGGATGAATCTCTGTGGAGATTCCTCCTGTGCTGATCAGGGGACTTTTGGTTCTTGTGGTTTTAGCCAACTATTTTACTCTTCTACATGCACCAACCATATCCTTGTCAGCTCCATAAATGTGGCCCTAATTATTGCATTCTTGCTCAAATTTGTTTGCAAGTTTTCAAGCAGATCTGTCAGTGTTCGTCTGTATTTTAGTTTGCCTTCATTGTTACGGAAAATCTCTGCTGTGTTCAGTTTTTTGTTGGGAATGGTCTATTTGTTACTTGGGTCGTGGATGTTGGCATCTAATCTGAGGACGGGCACGGGCATCCATCCTCCACATCAGTGGTTTGTCACGTTAGCTCAAGGCTGTTGTTTGGTGCTCATTACCCTTACCCTCAGCGTCAGGCACATACAAGTTGGCTTTACATTCGTTAGGATATGGTTAGTGGCTGCAGCTTGCTCTATTGGATTTGTGTGCTTTTCTTCTATTTTAGAGGTCCTGGTAGATAACAAGGTGTCATATTTAGGTTACGTTGATCTTTCATCCTTGGTAGCCACTGTTCTGCTGCTGTTTTGTGTGTTCAAGGGGTCCAATCAGCCAAACAGTTACACATCATTTAGTGGAACTCTTTATGAGCCCTTGAAAAATGAAACAAACACAAATGTAGAAAATCCAGATGCAGAAGTGACTCCCTTTGCAGACGCTGGGTTCTTTAGTAAAATGTCATTCTGGTGGTTGAACCCTTTGATGAAGAAGGGTTACCAGAAACCTCTTGAAGAAAATGATATGCCTAAGCTTGGACAGGTCGATCAAGCTGGCTATTGTTATTCATTATTCTTGGAGAAGCTAAATAGTCAAAAAGATAGATATGGTACAGTTTCACCTTCAATTTTATGGACTATAATTTCTTGCTATAGGAAGGAAATCATAATATCTGGGGTTTTTGCATTGCTTAAGGTCTTGACCCTATCTTCTGGTCCAGTGCTCCTAAATGCCTTCATAAAGGTGTCATTAGGAAATAAGGCTTTTAAGCATGAAGATTATGTGCTAGCCTTTGGATTATTCTGTGCAAAATGCTTGGAGTCATTGTCTCAAAGACAGTGGTACTTTCGCACTAGAAGGTTAGGACTACAAGTGCGGTCTTTACTATCAGCAGCTATTTACCAGAAGCAACTGAAGCTCTCAAATGCAGCTAAGTTAGTTCATTCTTCAGGGGAGATAATGAACTATGTTACAGTGGATGCCTACAGGATAGGCGAATTTCCATATTGGTTTCATCAAACATGGACTACAACAGTCCAACTTTTGATTGCTTTAATGATTCTCTATAATTCTGTGGGTCTTGCAACAATTTCAGCAATGATTGTGATAGTCCTTACTGTTGCTTGTAATGCTCCCCTGGCAAAACTGCAGCACAAGTTTCAGACAAAGCTAATGGAAGCTCAGGATATCAGGCTCAAGGCTGTATCAGAGGCCTTGGTGAATGTGAAGGTGCTGAAGCTGTATGCTTGGGAAACACATTTCAAGAAAATAATTGAAGGTTTGAGAGAAACTGAATTGAAGTGGCTGTCAGCATTTCAATTTCGCAGAGCATACAATAGCTTCCTGTTTTGGTCATCCCCTGTTCTAGTGTCAGCTGCAACTTTCACTACATGCTATTTCCTTCACATTCCTCTCAATCCTAGCAATGTTTTCACCTTCGTAGCAACATTGCGTCTAGTCCAAGACCCAGTTAGACTAATACCAGAAGTCATTGGTACTGTAATTCAAGCAAATGTTGCCTTTTCACGGATAGTCAAGTTTTTGCATGCACCTGAGATAAATATCAAACATGTTAGGATAGATACTCACTTGAATGTCGACTGCCCAGTTGTGATTGAGGGTGGCAGCTTTTCTTGGGAAGAGAGCACATTGAAGCCAACACTGAGAAATTTAAACCTGGTTGTTAAAGCTAAAGAGAAAGTAGCAATCTGTGGTGAAGTTGGTTCGGGAAAATCAAGTCTCTTAGCTGCTATCTTGGGAGAGATTCCTAAGACAGAAGGAAAGGTATGCTCTTCAACAGTTTCTCCACCAACTAATAAGAAAAAATTTGGTAGTTTTGTTTACAGATAAAGGTTGCTCTTTGCTAGAAATATAGCCCATTGTTTTTTCTCATGATTGATGTCTCCTTTCTCCATTCTCCATTCTAATTCTATCCAAGAAATGTTAGAAGAAATATCATGTTGTCTAAACTGGGTATTGCTACTGTAAATGGAATATGGATATATGTGTTGTCTATAAAGATGTGACTACATCTGGCTTAACATTTAACTTATCTTATCCTGATGGAAAGATTTTGGCATATTATTCATCTTATCCTATTATTGTGCATACAATTGTGTACACCTTCAGTATATAGTTTGAGAACATGAGTACCTCAATCGCCTAATAGTTTTATTTCATGAGATCCTAGAAATTACCGGGCTTCATCGTTGTTGTTTATCTTTCAAAATCCAATGGTAATTTTGGTTCTTTTTGGGTGTTCATGTTCCATTACTTATTCTACAATGTTCTCTTTTTTCATTTTGGGACAACAGATACATGTTTCTGGAAAAGTTGCCTATGTTGCTCAAACTGCATGGATACAAACAGGCAGTATACAAGATAACATTCTGTTTGGTTTAAACATGGATAAGCAAAGATATCAGGAGACACTAGAAAAGTGTTCTTTGATGAAGGATATCAATATGTTACCATCAGGCGATCTTACTGAAATAGGAGAAAGAGGGGTAAATCTTAGTGGTGGCCAGAAACAACGCATTCAACTTGCTCGTGCACTTTATCAAGATGCTGACATATATCTGCTGGATGATCCTTTTAGTGCTGTTGATGCTCATACGGCTAGTAGCCTATTTAATGTAATATCTTATTTAGCTTTTTGTTAATTTTTTTCCTTTTATTTCACTTACTGATTTTAGAGTTTTTTTTTTTTAAAGGAATACGTTATGGTTGGTCTAGCAGAGAAGACAGTCATTTTAGTGACTCATCAAGTTGATTTCCTTCTGGTTTTTGATTCAATTATGGTTAGTCTCGAATCCCATCCATAAATTTCTTCAATCATGTCATATTTTGTATTTTACGACATCTTGAAACATTTTTCTAGAACATTTTGAACAACGTGGGTGGATATGAATATCCACAACATTATAGGCTTTCTAGTCCTGACACATTATAGTAACAATTTGTTTGTACTTTCAGTTTAAGAGATTGAAATTTTGAAGTTTTAAGCAAATTAAACCATTTGATATGTTTGCTAAATTGTGAAAAGAATGCCTCTTAGCTGACTATTATTCATGTCACAGTTAATGTCAGATGGTGAAGTTCTTAGTTCTGGATCTTACGATGAGCTACTGACTTCTTGCAAAGAATTTGAAGACCTTGTTATTGCACACAGAGACACAGTTGGCCCTAGAGAGCTTGAGAGAGTTGCATTCCAGACACAAAGCAAGACGTCTGTGAGAGAGATTAACAGTACACATAACGATAAGACAAATGAAATGGCAAAACCTTCTGAAGTACATCAACTAATAAAGAGAGAAGAGAAAGAAAGAGGTGACATTGGTCTGAAGCCTTACATACAGTATCTCAACCAGAACAAGGGATACCTGTATGTCTCACTAGCAGGTCTTTGTCACTTGATATTTATAGTTGGACAGGTTTCACAGAATTCATGGATGGCTGCTAATGTTCAGAACTCTCAGATCAGCACGTTGCATTTGATTACTGTATACTTGGCAATTGGGTTTGGTACTGTTGTCTTCTTGCTCGGCAGATCTGTGTTTGTGGTGACTCTTGGTCTCCAGTCTTCTAGGTCTTTGTTCTTGCTGTTATTAAACTCTCTTTTCCGTGCACCCATGTCTTTTTTTGATTCCACCCCTCTCGGAAGGATACTAAGCCGGGTAAGAGTGCTTAAATCTACCAGAGTTTCCAGTTAATAATAGGTTTTTCAATACGAAAAGCATGTGCCTATCCATTTTATCTCTCTCTCTCAGGTTTCCTCTGACTTAAGTATTGTTGACCTTGATGTTCCATTTGCCTTTTTCTTTAGCATGAGTGCTACAATGAATTGTTTCAGCAATCTTGGGGTACTTGCTGTTGTTACATGGCCAGTTCTTTTTATCTCCATACCAATGATCTACCTTACAATTCGGTTGCAGGTAATTTTTAGAATATTGCATAAGTTCTTGATTCAGTTTTCTATTAGACTAGATAACCATGAATACATTGTATGTTGGATTTGTAGAGATACTACTTAGCTTCTGCAAAGGAGTTGATGCGCATAAATGGCACTACAAAATCTCTTGTGGCGAATCATCTCTCTGAGTCCTTAACCGGATCCACAACAATTAGGGCTTTTGGTGAAGAAGATCGGTTCTTTTCCAAAAGCTTGAAACTTATCGACAAAAATGCTAGTCCTTTCTTCCATAATTTTGCAGCAAGTGAGTGGTTAATTCAACGTTTAGAAACAATGAGTGCTGCTGTTGTTTCTTCATCAGCACTCATCATGGCTTTGCTTCCTCCAGGAACTTTTAGCCCTGGTAAGCAGTTAAAGGCAAAATAATTTCTTATGATGGTTTCTTTGACTGATTATATTATGTGTTTTGGAATCATGTAAAATTTACTTATCAATGAAATAAAACAACACATTGATTTTTAAGTGAAACTTTTAGGTTTGAGTGAAGAATGAAGGGCACATCCACCAATAAGGCCCCTATTATTAAGGAACACCGAAACAAGTTCTCACAATTTGTCCTCAATTAGAGAACTTGCCTATTATCTTGAAAGGCTTTAATCATAATCACATGGCTCAAAATGCTAAGGCAAATTAGTAGTAGTAAACTCATATAGGTCTTATAAATCCTCCTAGTTAGCTAACAATTTCTAATGTTGGAGGACTAAATTGGGATGTTTCAATCTCCCACTCAAGGCTTGCCACTTTTTTTTCTAAGCCCAATCTTTCCTGTTAGTGACATGTGAGAATGAGATCTAGTGACGTCTACCCCCTCACATAAACAACAATCTTTCTAGTTGAATGATCTCGCCATACCTAGGAGTAGGTTGTTTTGACATCATTTGTGACAACTTAATCTAAATGATCACTTTTCAATTTGAATACCCCAAGACATTGACCAAAAATATTTGAGCCAAGTTAATATAGTATACTAGTCTAAGCCTTATAGACTCCATTAATTAGTTCACAACTTGTGATGTGAAAATGAGTTTTGCCACGTCCTCGGGGCTTTGGTGCGATGATAAGTGATGGGACGGACTCCCTAGGCAAATCTCACCCTGAGGAGTTCAAATTACTTGTGACGTTGGGTTGCCCGCTAGGACCTATCCGCACTTCCTGATTTACCCTAGTGGCAGGTGAGAAACTTCCGTGGAGATGGGTCGGTCACCTTCAGGATTAGTCAGATCGTAAACGCTGGATACCTGGATTACCAACCAAAAAAAAGAATTATATCATAATTTTCTCTAATTGAAAGCTTTGATTAAAGTTCAATATCTTTTTAGCCATTCATAAAAAAAAAAAAAGCAGTTCGTTGTTCCAAGCTCCTGCCAATGTGGAGTTTCGGGAAGGTTCTATTGTATGCAACTTTATCATGCTTTGCAATAGGCTATTTTCAAGACTCGAACTCGTTACCTCCTGGTCGCACGGAAACAACTTTACTGTTGCATTATAGATAACCTAAAATTATTGAGATAGATCATTCGAGGACCTCTATTAGTGTTGTTTTGACTTTTGCACACAATTTTGTTTTTGGTGTCTCTTCACTAGCACCCTACAGATAGTATTTGAGAGTATTGAGCACCATTAGGTGAAATCATCCTTGGGTATGCTAACTTCTGGAATGCACAACAAACACTATGATGGAAGTTATAGCTACTTAGTTTCTTATCATCAGGACCAAGGGATCAAATGAGCCAACACCACGTGGTTTGTCCCACGGTTCTATTTTCTTGAAAAGATGACTTTGGAGGCTGAAATATTCAGTAATTAGCAAGAAGTATGCTAGCCCAACTGTGATTTTGAATGGCAGGGGTTGCATGACGTTTAAGTTCAGTGTCTACCTTTTCCAATTTCTAGATATTCATGCATCTACATCAATAAATATTTAAGGTACTCAAGAAAGATGCATTCATCATAGCTCTCGTGAATTTGTTCTGAAATGCGGAGGTAGAAATGAGTTCATGAGTATGTGGTTAAACTATCTATCCACACTGTTAGACAAACTTGAAGTTTTTCAAATATAACTATGTTGTTGCTACACTTTAGTTTGGAGTTCCATTTTTTTTTATCTTACACAATTAAGCAATATAGATGTAAAAGCATGTTTGGGAGTATAAAGTTCAAATACTTTGATCCACACTGCTAAGCAAAACTTTCAACAATAAATGTGGGGTAACATGCTTCAATTTGTCTGAAACTTGGACATGTCTCATTTAACTATATTGTTTAGTCATTTTCTTTTTTCAAAAGGAATGGAACACAAAATTATCATATTATTGATAATCTACTTTGCAAATAAAGGTGGATAAAAAAATGCATGTGTTTAATTCAGCATTTTCCTAACAGGATTTATTGGAATGGCTCTGTCTTATGGACTCTCTTTGAATGTTTCACTGGTTTTCTCTATTCAAAATCAGTGCGTTCTTGCAAATAATATCATCTCTGTAGAAAGGCTGGATCAATACATGCATATAACTAGTGAGGCCCCTGAAACTGTTGAAGATAATAAGCCACCAGCTGATTGGCCTGCTATCGGTAGAGTGGAAATTTATGATTTGAAGGTAAATATGCAAATTTCATATTTTTCTCAATTACTTTCCCTTTGGCATGAACTCAATAAGAGTATCTGATACAAATTTTCTATAACAGATAAGGTACAGGAAGGAGGCACCACTTGTATTATGTGGAATTAGTTGTACATTTGAAGGGGGAAAGAAGATTGGGATTGTTGGTAGGACTGGAAGTGGGAAGACAACTCTCATAGGTGCGTTGTTTCGTCTGGTTGAGCCTGAAGGAGGAAAAATCACCATTGATGATATTGATATTACCACAATTGGGTTGCATGATCTGAGGTCTTGCCTTGGAATCATTCCTCAGGACCCAACCCTTTTTCATGGTTCCGTCCGTTATAATTTGGATCCTTTAGGACAATACACAGATCAACATATCTGGGAGGTAAAGTTGTTGATATTGTCATCGAGATATTAGCTAAATTACATTTTAACTCCTTGAAACGCACGCTCGTAGCACTTTTAGATTTAATCAATTATCATTTATATTATGTGGAATTTATTGTGAACTTAAACAAGCAGTGTAATCTTTGTCTTGGTGTTGTTTAGTAATTGTTCATACAATTCTCAGAATAGCTTGTGAAGTCTCACTATCAACCATTCCATATCGATATAATAAAGGTTTTGTTTATAAGTCACAGATAGTTTTGGTGGATTTCAGTGCTTGTGACTTGTGAGTTTCCATCCATATTGTGAAAGACTTTGCAAAGGCAATATCCTCTATAGAACCCTTGATCTAGTTGCATATATGTTAAATTCAACACTATTTTACTTTGTTGCAATCATAAATGGAATCAGTATCATGGATCAAAAGATCTGGGAGATAAAGTTTTTGATATATATCGCTAATATAATGATTAAATTACATTGTAACTCCTTAAACCGCACATTCATGGCATGTTTATATTACATTAATTATCTATTATCATGTGCAAGTTTCTGAGAACTGCTAATGATAGGTAACCAGAGATAACACTTAAGGACATCACATTTATTAAACAATCAACCAAGAACCCATGTTAAATAGTCTTTTTAGTTATTTTGATGAACATCAGTGCTTGTACGTTTCGTTGCAAAAGATACTATCGGATTGACAAAGACTCATTGTTATTGTCATCGTCCTCATCATCAACCTGTGTTAGTTACTTGATAATGCATCTTAATCCTTGATATTGCTGTTCGACAAGCAAGTTTGCTCATTCAGTCCATCTTTGCAATTTTAAAGGTCCTTGGCAAATGCCAGCTACGAGAAGTTGTTCAAGAGAAAGAAGGCGGCTTGGATTCACTAGGCAAGAATTAATATCATGATGTTTCTGTTTTTTGTATCATTGCGCGACATTGTTTATGTTCGATGATTTTACTTGCATGAAACTGCGTGCAGTTGTTGAAGATGGATTGAACTGGAGCATGGGGCAAAGACAATTATTTTGCTTGGGACGTGCACTTTTAAGGAGAAGTCGGATTCTAGTGCTTGATGAAGCAACATCATCAATCGACAATGCAACCGATGCCATTCTCCAAAAGACCATAAGGACCGAGTTTGCAGATTGCACAGTTATTACAATTGCTCATCGGATTCCGACCGTCATGGACTGCAACATGGTACTCACTATTAGTGATGGTGAGTTATTTTTGCAGAAAATGTTCAAGTCCATTGACATGTTTGAAAATTCTCCACTAATCAACCTTCTATTTCTCCCTATCAGGAAATTTGGTAGAGTTTGATGAGCCGATGAAGTTAATGAAGACCGAGGCCTCTTTGTTCGGAAAGCTTGTCAAGGAGTATTGGACGCACGTCTCGAATGCAAGTATCTAGCCGTCCGATTATAACACTGAATCTGTTCATACCACAACTTTTTTCACCATGCTGGCTCAGGTCGACAAGGCATATCAAGGGAGATGATGGAAATCAAACAATTGCTTTTGCTTGCGATCGGTTTACGATCTACTTGGAGTTGCAAAACCTACTCTTCATAAAATCCTGTGTTCAATTTTACGTGGCAATCTACCATCTAAATATCAACTCGGCTAGGCCAGTGGGAGCATTGTGGGTTCAAATTTATGATATGCTCTTTGGTGTGCAAATACCTGCATTTGTATGTCATTCCAATTATTAGATTGTGTACCTCACTTTGTGAGCACACGTTGGAGCCGTAAAAAGTGCTTCTTTTAAGTTTTAATACAAAATAAAACTTTGTGCAATAAATCTAATATAATCTGAACTTGTCATTAATAAAAATTTTAATTAATCAAAGGATGTATTTAAAATTATTAAAATTTTAAAACGCACACTTAACTTTCAGATTTTTTAAAAGGTACATTTGTTTCCTATTTTACCTCTTCTCGTAACCACTATGCGTTTCAAAAATAAATAATATTCTGATCTTAAAATTAATATTTATATAGCACCAAAATGATATTGTAAATCTAACATCAAAATATTATTATTATTATTATTATTATTATTATTATTATCATTATTTGGATGTAACATCATAGTAATTATCGGAATAAAATGGAAAATAAATATGCATTTTGATAAATTTAAAAGTTAGATTTATTGTTTTTAGAAATTCCGTAACTTTCAATTATCAAGAAGTGATGTCGAGCCAGTGAAGAGCTGGAGCGCGAAGCGCTTGGTGAAGGGGCACTTGTCGACCACTTCCACACCTTCAGCCTCATGTCGAACAGGTGCAGAGCCGGCGACCCAAAGCACCGTACGAAGACGAGGTCGCCGGCGGCGCAGCTGGATAAGAGATCGCCGAATTCGCCGAACCCTTGGATGAACCTGCGTGGCATTCGACCCACTTCCCGCCATTCTTTCTCCTCGAGTTCCCAAATTGCGACGCCCCTGATGATCCTCGACCGGTCGCGCCTCTCGATCCCGCCTACCATGATCAATTTCTCGATCAGGCTCATCAATCGAGCGCAGGTGAGAGGGCACGGCGCCGGTATCGCTTCTTGC
>JBAMIB010416790.1:609-18943 GCA_037177415.1 Kaempferia rotunda | reverse complement strand
AGGGACACTAAAGGCATTGCGAACAAGGGTTTGGAAGGAGCCGAAGCAGTCTGGATGGATGGACTGACGGGTATTGGGGGAACCCTGTACGGAGACATGGTAAGATAGCAGAGGGAAGGTCCGGTCTCAGAGTCCAGTAGGACGGGTCCTGGAGGAGTCCGCTTGGATGAAAACCGGTGTGTTTCTTCTCGCGAATGAGAAAGGCTTGGTCCAGTAGTGGCAAAGGACGCTCTTTTAGGGAGCAGCTCGGATTGGCTTGGAGGTTCTTTATGCTTACCCCCACCTTGGTAAGCGGCTCGGAGGAGGTTTGAACCAGTTGTGCGGTTGGAGGAAGTGACTGGTCCTCGTCGCTGACAGCAGCTTGGAGGCGGGGAGCCCCGGTAGAAGCATTTGCTAGCTCCAGTTAAGTCTTTATGGCCCCTCCACGTCGCTTCAGTTTTTGCTGATCCTCGGTCAGATCCTTGAGCACGAGTGTCCTATGCATGACTTCGTCTGCAAAGGAAGGAAAGTATTTCAGTTAGTGGTAGGGTGGAAGGCAGGTAAGATTCTTACTTACCGAGGGAGAAAGGTAGTTGCGCTGGAATTGGACTTAGTCCGAACATATGCAATAGTCCTTCATGTAGTATTGCCATCCCATCAAACCTCACATTGGCAAGTACCTGAGAGGCGGACAGAAAAGAGGGATCTCTATACATCGGGAGGAGGCAACAAACTCGATTACTAGGCGGTAAGCCAGGAAGAGTTTGATGGTTTCTCAACAAAAAAGTAATGAGATTTCCACCCTTTGTTGGAAGTAGGAAGACCCTCAATACATGCGGTCTTGAACTTAGCTTGCAATATAAAATCGTGGGCTCATATTTCTTAGGGTAATAGAAGAAATATAAATTGTGAGGCGTTACTAAGATCTCATACACACAGAATATGATAACCATTCCACAGATTGAGTGAATGACATTTAGAGCTAATTGTTGTAAGAGTATGTTAAAATACTGACTTATTTCCGATAGAAAAAAAGGAATCGGAAAGCACAAACAGGCTCGCGGGTGCTCCCTAATAAAGGCAAGAGAGCGAATACATGAATATGAGTAAATTTTTTATATCATATATTAAATTGATAAAAACAGATACTATACTTTGATCTTAGCTAAAATACCAAGAAAGATATATTTTTTAACATCACCTATCTAAGATATTTAGATCCAAACTTTAGATTCATGATTGAAATTAGTAATAAATCTTATAATTATTTTTATGTAAAAAAAATAAAAATGAAATTAACATAATTATATCTTTGCCTTTCCTAACTATTTATGAGAACATAAATGAGAAAGTTATCGTTGACTACCGAAGAGGATATTTTTTCCGGCTTTATTGAGATTAGACTTCTTGTCCATTGTAATAATATCAATCCTTCGTTAATTAACTCATCAATGCTCTGGGGCTTAATTTGAAAATTAAATGAACTTTATTTTGGTATTGCTCAAACTTTAATAACATTTTGAAAAATAAAGTAAATGAAATAAATGAAGATGATTTCTCCGTAACTATAGTTTTTTTTAAACAAACCATTACATGTAAATTAAAAACATTATTTACTTAACCTACATAACTTTAACTATTATTTATTAATCCACGTCTTCTATAATTCACTGTTATTGTCTCATTTAGGAGTTAAAAGGATAATAATAATTGGGCAAAAATTAAAAGAGCCCTCTTAATTATCAGAATTATTTTTTAAAAAAGTATTTTTTTACAAAATGGAAAAAAAAATTAAAGATACCTCATCAAAGTTTTTTATATATTCTAATTTGTTACAGTTGGTAGTGATATAATATGCAAATTTAAATTGATTAAAAATATTATACACGGAACACTTTGTATTTTTTTTTTTTTCAATTTAGTCAATATTATTTAATATTGATTAAAATTACCTTAAAAAAGTTAAAATGATTGTATAAAGATCCAAATTACTTATTAAAGTGATTTTAATTACACACTGTAATAATTACTTGTGACTACCATAATAACTTTAAAATAAAGTTTTTTTGATGCAAAAATAAAATAAAATAAAATATTAAAAAAAAAGGAATACTTTTTGAAGTGTCCTTTTGATCTTTAGCCCAAAATACTAAATGGATACTTTAAATACATAGGTAAAAGTGTGGTAGGAGAAAGTCATCTCAGTTGAATTAATCAACCAGTTCGGGCTCGAACCAGCGAACCAACCCGGCTCGAAGTTAGAGTTGGAATTGACTCGACCGAGTCGATTTATCGCCGTCGTAGCTGCTTGATGGACCAAACGGAAGGGCGCCACTCACCACCGCCACAGATCTCATCTACTCCATCGATCGAAGGCGAAGCTGGTCTCTCCAACCACCCCTCTCTCTCTCTCTCTCTCTCTCTCTCTCTCTCTCCCTCCCGTTGCCCCCTCGCCTCAACCTTTCTTCTCCCCTTCTGTGCCTCGATCGCTCGATCGATCGCCGCGCTTTGTGTCCTCGCTGGATCTTCACAATCCGATCTGAGTCTATCTTCATTTACTCTCCGGCTGATTCGCCCAGTACCGGGCCAGGTAGATCACTCGTCGCTGGTGGCGCCGCCGGCGGCATCGGGTATTCGGTCGGCGGCGGCGGAGGCGGCGTCTGGGAGGCTTGCGAGGTGGATGTTCTTCTGGAATAAGGAGATTGGAATAACTTCTCTTCTCGTCGTACCTCCTTGCGCCTTTTGGTTTTGTTATGGGGAACAAGAAGCGAAACCCTAGCCACCGCCAGGCCCGCCATCCTCCAGACTCGTCGGCTTCGGTGGTGGATGATGTTTCGCTGGTTTTGTCCTCCCCTGTATCTGATGACGGGCCACACCGCGTCGATGCGCCCGATGCGGTCGAGTCCGCTGTCGTTAAGGTGGAGTGCGAGCGGGCGCTTAATTCCCTCCGCCGTGGGAACCATACTAAAGCCCTACGACTGATGAAGGAGGCGGCGGGGCGACACGAGGGTTCAGCGCTGCTGCACCGAGTACACGGGACTGTGGCGGCGAAGGTCGCGGCTCTTCTCGATGACCCCAGTGCGAAATTGCGGCATCTCCGAGTCGCCGTCGATTCTGCCCGGCGCGCGGTCACGCTGTCTCCGAGCTCGATTGAGTTTGCGCACTTCTACGCTAGTCTTCTTTTTGATGCTGCTACGGATGGACGCGGGTACGAAGAGGTTGTCCAGGAGTGCGAACGCGCGCTTGGCATCGCTGACCCGGTCGATCCTGCTAAGGAGAGCCTCCAGGAGGAGAGCCAGCAGAAGCTGTCTACGCCTGAGGCTCGGATCGCTCACGTCCAGCAGGAGCTACGGGCTCTGATCCAGAAGTCCAACATCGCCTCTATCTCGTCCTGGATGAAGAATCTCGGCAACGGGGCTGCTGGGGAGGAGAGATTCCGGTTGATTCCTATGCGCCGTATCTCTGAGGATCCGATGGAAGTCCGGTTGGTGCAGGCAGCCCGCCGCCCCAACGAGATCAAGAAGGCCACCAAGACCCCAGAAGAGCGGCGCAAGGAGATTGAGGTCCGTGTGGCTGCTGCTCGCATTCTGCAACAGAAGTCCAGCAGCTCTCCAGGATCCCTCCAGGAGGAGGATGCTCGCCCTGGTTCAGATTCCTCCACCACTTCCTCCAGTGCTCACCGCCTAGCAGAGCGCCGGAAGTTAATCTCCAAGAAGGTCATTTCCTCTACTGACCGCATGGATCTTGCCCGTGCATATTGGAACTCGATGGGTATTGAGAAGCAGTTGGATTTTATAGTTGTAAATATCCCAGAGCTCAAGCTGCATTTCACCTCATCGACCAAGGACAACCTTGCAGTTGACATTCTGACTGAGGCACTGACATTTGTGGAGGCCAGAGGGACGTGGGAAGTTTGGGCTTGTTGCCGCTGCAATGAGAAGTTCACTGACTGCAACGACCACATCCAACACACTGTTCAGGAGCATATAAGTAGTCTCTCAACCAAGCTGCAGTCTGTAATGCCTCATGAAGTTGATGGAGAATGGATCGAGATGCTTCTTAATGGGAGTTGGAAGCCTATTGATGCTGCTTTGGCCTCGAAGATGCTCAAGGAAGAACAGCTGAAGCACCCTTTGTTGGTGAAGGATGCAGACTCTGACACTAGCCGCAAGGACAAAGAGTCTTCGCCTGAGTACTGGACTGCTAAAGAAAACTTGGATTCTTCCTCTTCACCCCATCATGGGGAGATTGCAGACCAAGACTTTCCTGATGATTTTTCTTTGAAAGGGACCTACAATGAGATCAATGATCTTATTGATGTCTCTCGTAGATGGCCTTTGTCAGATGATGCTGAAAGGACCAAACTTCTTGAAAGAATTCAAGCCATGTTTCAGTCACTTGTGAAACACAAGAGCCTGTCACTAAGTCATCTAAATAAGGTGATACAATATGCCATTGAAGAGATCCAAGCATTTCCATCTGGATCATTGTTGCTTAACCATGCACTGGATCAGTCTCCTGTTTGTATCTTCTTCTTGGATGCTTCACACCTTAAGAAAATACTCAAGTTTTTGCACGAGCTTTCACAGTCCTGTGGGTTAGGGAGATACTCTGACAAGGACACTACTCCTGGTGATGCTGATAGAAATGGACAGGTTACTGAAGTCACAGATGAAATTAGTCTGAGCTTTAACTTCTGTACTCTTTCTTTAGATGGTCGTTCTTTCAGACAAAAGCCTGATATCCATCTAGAGAATTTTTGTGTTGATGATGCCATTGACAAGAAACCTGATACAGATGTTTTTTTGTCATGGTTATTTGCTGGTCCTTCCATCGCTGAGCAACTTTTATCATGGACTCGCATGCGTGAAGAGAAAGCTCATCAAGGCATGGAAATCCTTCAGATGCTCGAGAAGGAATTCTATCTTTTGCAAAGTTTGTGTGAAAGGAAATGCGAACATTTGAGTTATGAGGAGGCTTTGCAGGCCGTTGAAAACCTTTGCTTCGAAGAACTTAAGAGAAGGGAACAAGGAGGGAAGTTGGCATCTCAAAGCTATGAGGCTACTTTGAGGAAGCGGCAAGAGGAGCTGGCAGAGCAGGAGAATGATGAAATGTTTAATTCATGCAGATTTGAGTTGGAAGTTATTTCTAATGTTTTGAAGGAGGCACAAGTTTTGAATGTGTCACAATTTGGGTATGATGAGGCTTTATCTAGCACAGGTTCTCGCTTGTGTGACTTGGATTGTGATGAAGGTGATGATTGGAGGATGCATGATTACTTGCAGCAAACAGATACTTGTATAGGAATAGCAATTCAGAGGCAGAAAGAACAACTTTCCGTAGAGGTTTGTGGGTCATTTTAATAAGACTACCATTTCCAATCGTTTGAACTTCATCCATATCTTATTGCGTGCAGCTTAACAAGATTGATGCAAGGATCATGCACAATGTGAGTGGTATGCAGAGATTAAAGGTGAAGCTTGGATCTGCTTCAGCCATGGATTATCGCACTGTCGTTTTGCCACTTATAAAATCTTTTATTCGGGTTTGTTCATTTGACTTCATCTTTCATGCAAATGTCTCAACATATTTGGTTCTATATAATGTGGTTGGTTAATTTGAACTTGTTGTTTTTGTCTTTAACAGTTTCATTTGGAGGATTTGGTAGACAGAGATGCTAGAGAAAAGTCTGATGCTGCAAGAGAAACATTCCTAGCAGAGCTTGCACAGGATGCTAAGAAGAATGCAAACAAAGGAAATGATACCAAGCACGCACATGAGAAATCAAAGGAGAAGAAGAAGAATAAAGATAACAGGAAAAGTAAAGATCAAAAGGTCTTCATAACACGTCTCCTCAAATTTCTTGTATTTCCTGTATGTCATGGCGAAGAAATGTTTTTTTTTTGACGACATGCTTTTTCTTACTGTTTTTTGATGTCAGAGTGTGGGTTATATTGATCAATCCTCAGATCATCAGGATACTGCTGAACAATCGTAAGCACATCCCTTGTCCACTCATAATTCATAATCTATTTTTTTTCTTAATTTTTGTTGTGTTGTGACACCTCACACTTGCCATTATTTATGGCCTTGCACTAATAGTTAGAGGTTATCTCCTTGCACTAGTAGCTAGAGATTATCTTTTGAATAACTTACATCAAATTTCCCTTGTATGATCATGTTACACAATTACTATAATACAAAGTCTTAGTGGAAGATTTAATGTTACAGTTTTGGATTCATTTTTAGTAATCTCATCTGCATGAGATTTCTTGATAGATCAATACTTTATTTTGATTGAGTTCTATCAGATGCCACTTTATCAAATAATTAGCTGTTCTTTTAATTTGTTTGCTAAACAGTGAACTTGTGTCTCATCTTGCTACAGTGAGTCTGTTGTAAATGGTGTTGCCTTGGAGCATGATGTTGTTGTATCAAGTGGTGATTACCTGACACAGATAGAAGAGGAGTTTAAACTTAGAGTGGAACTTGAGGCTGAAGAAAGGAAACTTGAGGAGACATTGGAGTATCAAAGGAGGATTGAAGATGAGACAAAGCAGAAACACTTTGCAGAACAATCTAAAATCAATGCCGTGGCTTATCTGAACAATCAGACTGATGGAGCCTTTGTTGTTAATTCAGTCACTAATTTGAATTATGACTCTAGATTGCAAAATAAAACTGCACCCACTTTTGTAGAAGGTACAGAATTTGGTGAATTCCATTTTTTCGAAGCCAACATGCACTATGACAACCCTAACATGAGATTCACACAAAGAAATAAGCCTGGCACAGTAGACCAGATTGATGTTGGACAGCAGTGCAGTATTAATGAAAACAGTGAGAAATATAACGAAAGTTGCGTTGACGGAATGCTAGCGTTTGACGACTATAAGGATTTCCCTTTAAAAGTGGGTTTGCAAGTTAATGGAGTGGAGAAATCTGTAACCAATATGACATTTTCCAATAGTAATAGCTTTCAAAAGATTAAGAAGACAAGTAGCCAATCTCATACAAAACACAAGCAAGGTAATTTCTTGTTATTGTTTGAGCAAGAGGACATATTTGTGTGAAAAATTACCTTTTTAATATCTTGATGACTAGTTTTTGCTTTATATCATCTTTTACTGTTTTCCCTTGCAGGAAGTGCGGTAACTTTGTATGATGGTTTTCTTCCTTTGGAGAAATCAAAAGCTAAGCAGGTTCCCAAGCATAATATTACAAGAGAGTTGCCTGAAGGGAATGAAAAAGCTTTTCCATTTTCTAAAGAAAATTGTTTGTTTGCTCGATGTCAAAATGAAATATACAATCAAGATAATGCTGCAGGTCTCTTTTATTCACAATTATAAATTTGTTTTTTAATTCTAAGAGAATTACATAATCATATGATTTTCTTTGTTTTTAATTGTACTATGGCTACAAAGGTTCTTGTTTGTTTCCATGATAATTTGCTGATGCTATTAATGTTAAATTATTACAATGGTAGCACTATGCTTAGCTTGACCTTGATGAAATTTGATATGCAAGTTTAGTTCCCAATCATTGCTTTAATTGGCCGTTAGTAATGCTTTGCGACAAAGTGCATAGTGATTCCTTAGGAGTCTTATGAGCTACTTTGGATGTCTGCCAATAAGTGTGCTTGTAATGCCAAATATTGTTTCTCAACAGTAGTTTGCTTATTTTATATATGTTAACAAGCTTTACAAATATGCCAAATAGGCAAAGTTAGTTGGGGAATCAAACATAGAATCACTTATTTGACAATTGGTTTAGTAGGAATGTTGAATTTTTAATAGAATGTCTGTTCAATATCTTTATCAAGTATAATATGGAGGTCATTGTTATAGCTGTTGGTACTCCAAGTTGGTTTTGATGTGATCAACCAAGTTAGGTTAAGTCTTGTTAGTTTCTAACATTGTGTCTAAGTGTGTAGAATCTTAGAAACATAAGAAGTTTAGCGGAAGATGCGGCGGATGAGAAGAATGACGCAAGAATCGAGTCGATGGGCTTGGTGCATTCGGGGGACGGGAAGCTCCGGAAGACTACACCAGCGGAGCGAGAAGGACGCGTGCAACGGTCTGAGAGATGAGAAGTCGAGGAGGAAGCTTGCTCGAGAAGGACGGAAAATGGGTTCGGGTGAGCCCTATTCCGGATGTCCGAGATCACTCAAACGATCGGAGCTGACCGAAGCCGAAGTCAACATGAGGTTGACTTCGGCGGTCCGGCGCGCTTGGACCTCCTAGGCACCCTAGGTGGGTTTCATCCTGTAGCCGTTGTACACTGCCAGAGTGCCAGGTCATCGCAATCCGGGCGCTCGGAAGTGGATAACTTCCTATCCGCGGCCCGTTGTAGAGCCATTGCCATTGTTGATAATGACATGCACGTAGCGGCGCCCGGAATGGCCACATCAACATTTTGAATAAAATCGACCAAGAGCTATAAATAGATCCCTGGTTCAGCTTATTTCGAAGAACACACTTGTTCGCTCATTTCTGTTCGAGCTTTTCATTTCCGAGCGCTATTTCTGTGTACAAAGCTTCTCCGCTTCCGATGTTTTGTTCGAGAAGGAGATATTCTTCATTTTCCTTGGATTAACAAGTTCCCCGGTTATAACCAAGTAAATCCGGTTGTCTCGTACTTCTATTTTTATTTGTTTGATTTTTATTTAAGTGTATTTGATTAAAGCTTATTAGATCGAGAAAGGTACTTTTGTATATCTGGGCAATTCACCCCCTTTTGCTGGCCTCGGCTGCACCAACAATAGCATGCTCATATTTTTTCCTGTAAATATCTTGCAAATTCATTTTTATGTAAGATATATTACAAATGGTTTTTTTCTCTTTATTTGCATGTTTATTTAAAAGCAACTTCAAAGTAATAGTGACCAGGGAGACAATCCAGGTGCTTGGGGCACCATAGGCTGCTATTAATACATTTGGTATTAAACTATTACTTCTTACTTGTGGTCAGGGCAAAATGAAATGAGGGCAGCAGGACAATTTCAGGATGTGGATGAACAAAGGTTCCAAGAAGAACTTAAGCAAGCTGTGCGCGAAAGCTTAGGTATGTTTTGTTCATTTTATTCCCTTTTCTTTTCTTTATTATAAACATGAATTGTTGAAAGAGATGCCTTGTTTTATCCTCATGTATCTTCAGAAGTCACAGTTAGGTTGTTTTGCCAGTTCTACTTTGGTTTGGAGGTTCGATAGATGCTTCTTTGACTATATCATATGCTTGGTGCGAGTAATTTGTGATGTACTTCTAATATATAAAACATAAGAGGAAATAAATAATCAATAATTTAATAATTCTAACATCATAGTATTATAATTTTCTAAGATTTTCTGAGATGTAATTTGTCCTGACATTCATGGCCCAATACCTAATGTAATGTTATAAGAAACAGTAATTTATTCCTATATCGTAGTGCAACTAAGCAATAAAATTAATTTTATACCTACTCTGGATCCATACCTCTATAACCCCTCTGAATTATTTTTTCTTTTATCTTCTTGTAGTGTGCTTAAAACTAGTATTTATACTTTGTTATTGAGAGAATTTAACATACAGAAATTAGGAACAAAGGACTTCCAGAAGAAGGTTCTGACGCTGTTTCAACTTTAAATTGTAATAGACCTATTGTTAATTCTTACTGGAGCCTCCTACTAATTAGAATATATGTGGAAATATCACTAGACCATCTTAAAGGTTCAATGGTGCATGATAAACCTTAAGAGCATTGAGATTTTTAGATCAAGAAGAACTAGAGAAGAGAAGATACCTAGATTATGGATTCAGTCCACATAGCGTACCTAAGTACGCTATGCCAACTCAGATAAGGATAGGCTGTTTCATGTGTGGCAAACAAATTTAATTTTGATCATTCATATCAAACACTGATGCTTTGACTCAGAAACTATCGTGTTTAAAAAATTTTAGAAACAACTTTATCTGTGTTGAATACTTGTACACTATTCTGAGTAACAGATGATTGTTTCTAACCCCGAAAATATGACATTTTCATATTTGCAAAGTATTAGCAATTGTAAGACTGGGAGATTGAGCAAGATTCAAAATAGTGCCATCCCTTTCACTACAATTTATTGCTTTTTGGACAATCATTACTATGCTAATTTACAGAAGGATTACCATGCAACTTGTGCTCTCTTCCTTTTTCATTTGCATATTTATAGAGTGTCCATATGTTCTCTATATTCATTTTGAGTGGCAATGGAAATCATCTATGTTGAATATCTAATGGAGATAATATTCAATTGATATCTCATTCTTCAAGAATTTGTACCTTCTCGGAGCTTGAGTTTGTAATTCTTTTGGCTTTTGAAAATTACAGAAGGCAATGACTATGTTGTGTCAGCTACTGAAACAGGGAGCATGTCAGGCCAGAAAGAAGGCCTTGGCACTGGTCTCAGGAATGCAGTTGGGGAATACAATTGTTTCTTGAATGTGATTATCCAGGTAAAGTATTGAATAACTTGTTGATTAATTACCACTTTCTTAAAATATGCTTCATGCCAATGATGTTTGTGATTTTTTACTGGTTTAGTCATTATGGCATTTAAGGCGTTTCAGAGATGAGTTCCTCAAAAAGTCATCAGTGCACGGGCATGTTGGAAATCCATGTGTTGTCTGTGCACTTTACGATATATTTACAGATTTGAGAAATGCTTCTGATGGTGGAATAAGTGATGCTGTTGCACCTACTTCTTTGAGAATTGCTTTGAGCAACCTGTATCCTGATAGTAAATTCTTTCAAGAGGTGATTATATGATTATATCATGAATGTACTGTTCAATGCACTACTAATTACTCTGACCTTTTATGAGATCTTAGATCTTGTAGAGTTTGGTATTCTGTTAATCTAAAATATTTTGTATCCATTAACAGGGACAGATGAATGATGCATCTGAGGTTTTATCAGTAATTTTTGAGTGTTTGCATAAGTCATTTAAGGTTCATTCTGGGGATAATGATGCTGGCCTGCAAAAAAATAATTCAGAGGGATCATGGGATTGCACAAACAGTTTGTGTATTGCACACACACTCTTTGGAATGAATATAGACGAACAGATGAATTGTTACAACTGCCATTCCCAGACTAGACACCTAAAATACACTTCCTTTTTTCAGAATATCAATGCAAATTCATTACGAACAGCAAAGGCAAGTCTCACAAGTTTTTTGGGTGTATGTTGCCTTCCACTACTATGCAATAAAACAATTGTGACATCATCAACAAATTCATTGAAGTCATGATTCTTTTATTGCAGATTATGTGCCCAGAAAGTTCTTTGGATGATCTTTTGAAGACTGTGGAAATGAATCACCAATTATCATGTGATGTTGAAGCTGGTGGTTGTGGAAAACAAAATTACGTGAATCATATATTGTCTCATCCTCCACATGTTTTCATATCTGGTACCCATTTTTTTTCCTTTTTTTTTTTTGTTAAAGTTAGTAAGTAATTCACATCTCCTTCTTCATCTTGCGAAGGAGTTGTGTTGATATGTCATACTTGTATTAATATGTCATATCCAGTAGTCAACCATATTTTAATCTTCTTTTGTACAGGAACAAACACATGTAATTATAAGTGTCATAACCTGTTTGTTTCTTCTGTTCCATATACATTTTCTTTTAGCAATATCCTCTGTTTGCATATGATTGATATATTTTCAGTGGTTATCCTCTATTTACTTGCAGATCTCATCTGTTTTTTCCATTCATATCCTCCATTTGTTTCTTTTTTTTTAATCTTTTTTTGATAAACAAAATTACAAAGCGCCTATTTCCTTTTCATTCTCACCACTGATCTGACTCAATCTTTTTTTTTAAAACTGAAATGTTACCTCTATTTTCTTTTATTCACATTTGGCAGAGGTATAGGTTGCTGATTTTTAAGTTTTTTTTAATGCTTACCAGATATCGTTCTATATACCCCAACTGATTAATATTCTATTTCAGTTATAGGATGGCAGAGTACAACTGAAAGTGCAGATGATATATCTGCAACTTTGGCAGCAATTACCACTGATGTTGATATTGGGGTTCTCTACTGCGGCATAGATAAAGGAAACAAACATTCTCTGATTTCAATGGTATGTTAGCCAGTGCCATGTATTTTCATTGATTGTGATATTTTGAAAAAGCCAATATTGACTAACTTTTTGTTTTATAATCCTGTCCTTGAATTGATATGTGATAACTTATGGATGCTAAGGCATTGTTGAATTGATGTCTCTAATAGAGAGAACAAACATCAATCTTTAATATTAACTTGTCAGTTGAATAAACAAACATCACCGTTAATATTAACTTCCCAGTTGAATAAATAGAAGTTTAACATTAACTTCTCAGTTGAATTCATAAACAAACATTGAAGTTTAATATTAACTTCCCAGTTGAACTCTGATAATCATATTTCTTTCAGGTATCTCTGTAACAAGTAGGTAATTCACTTTCGCTTCTTGTTTCCTTCATGCATTAGTTTCCTAAGTTGTCTACATTCAGATTAAAATTGCTTCATGGAATGATGTTCATAGATATCAAACTGTTAATCTCTTGATTAAAAGTTTCAAAATAGTTTTTTGTTGAATTATTTTGAAAAGATAACAAAGTCATTACTTGTAACTCGGTGACTTAATTTATGGCTCATCCATACCTTTATGTTATATTCAGTCTTAAAATTTTCTTTATAGTCATTATTGTTTACTGACCATTTTATCATTTTTATCTCTAGCAAGCCTTTCTCTTCCGTGAATTCAAGTATACTATACAGTTTGTGTTTGTTGAATTGGTTCAATGACTTCCTTCCCTGTGACATATTACAAAATTTTTAATTTGATCTTTATTGTTTCTTATATATGTGCATATATTTCTATTTAGCAGATGGCCACATCATTATTAGGAAAAATTCTGGTAATGGCAGTACCTTTCATGTACCTTGGGTGTGCTGAAACCTTTTTCTGGACAACTTTTATGTTTGTACCTTTAGATGGTTGGCCTGATATAGGATAAGGGTATATATATTGCAAGATGGAATAACAAAATCTATAACAACTAACTAAGAGTAACGTACCGAGAACAAGGCTCCCAAAAAATCTGAGCCCACCAGCAAGTTCAATTCCTTAGGCCAATTTTCAACCCCAAAATTCTCAAGATTTTACTGATGTCCTGATTTGCAATCGCATTTATATAAAATTGCCATCCTGATATATTTTGTAAGCTCAGAATTTTTTTAGAGGAACAAATTGGCATAAATTGTGATTAATTACATTGTGAATCAGCCAAACTGCGTCCAGTGATATTTGGAAGTGTCAGCTAGAGAGGCATAATTAGATTCTTCTTGCTGTAGTTAATTCCTTATTGTTTCACTTGTAGAAATAATTGTCAATTTAGTGAAAAACTTGAATGAAAACTTGAATGCCTTTTTTCTGAACTGAATTTTGACCTTAAGAATCTTACGAAATAAATGTAGATTCTGCCAAGTAAGAGCTATAACCATTTCTTTTCACCTATCCAGCATCAGGCCTTGTCTTCTGCACGAGAATGGTTTTCCCTACTCTCCCATTATTAAAAATTCTCAACATAATTTGCTGTACATGTTCATACTTAGGGGAAAGTATGAATAAGCATCCTACAAGAAAAGCACAATCTCAGTTAGAACACACCATAGAAAATATAAAATATTAGCATTGGTGGTTCTCAAATAGTGTGGCAACAATCTATAGCAAGCTTGTTAGATTCTAGTCCTCGACAGGTTGCGAATCCTGGGTGGTGGGTTTCTGGGAGAACTGATGGTGTGGTGAGGTATAAGCAGCCTGTTGTATTTAACCCAACCAAGATTTCCAGGTCCAAAAATTATCATCGGATGAGATGGGAGTAGTCTTTTTAACAATGTCCAAATCAATAGGCCAAACAAGTTATCCAGCTTGAAGGAATCTCAGATTCTCAGTGTTCCTCTCTAACATATGATCAGCCAAACAAAGGGAAGTACAGTAAGCAATGGTATCAAGGGAATCATGTTTAGCAGAAAGCTGAGATCAATACTTTAAGATGGATGGAGCTTCTGGGAAAGACGAAGAATGTGAATGTTGGTTTCGAAAATAATATGATATGAGAAAATGGTTAAAGATAGATATATCTGTTCACAAGAGTGATTATATAGCTGAGATCAAAGAAGGATTGAATGTGGATTTAATTAACCTTGGCGGTTGGGATTACTAGTGATGTACCCTTGTAAAGCTTGAGGACAAGAAAAGGTCCATATAGCCAATCTTAGATAATTGAGTTGCACATATCATATTTTTTATTGAAAGAGTGCATTTAACAATATTACAGTCAGAGCAGATGCCTAATGTCTTGCCACTCCATTGTTCTGCTCAAAGATGGTATGAAATGTTGAGTGAGTTTCCAAGATTAATTATCCTTGTTAGACAGTGAATGACAGCATGGCCTGGGGATCCAAATTTCATTTAGCTTTGAGAATAAGGATGCATGGTGAGCATCATCTTTTAGCACAGATAAGCATGTTTATAGAAGTGTAGATCTTTAATCTTTGGATTTCCATGATGTTTAGGAAGAGAAACAATTTCCCAAAGATCATATACCATTTGTGATACCGGTTGCCCATAAAGTTTCTCCTTTTTTTAGAATTAAGACAACTGATCTATCAGACTAGTAAAATTGTTAAATTTTCATTGAGACATCCAAGAAATATCTAGGAGCGAAGCTTGTTACTTATTTTGACATGTATTGTTTATTTATTGCTCACAAAGTCTCATGATGACATCTAGATGCCAAGATGAACTTGAACTTTGAGAATTGCCAGCTTTAGCATGTATGGTTTGTTATAATTGATAAATTAAGAATAGCCTATGAGTTAGCAAACAAGGATGCAAAATTGGTGTTTCATTGTCGATACCAATATCTTTTCTTTTTGTGGAAAGATCGGCTTAATTACTCTGTATTAGTTATGTCTTGCTTTCCTGCGCTTATATACTTGGACGTCTTTAACACTTGGTAAAGGCTCGCGTGTTTTGTTTTTGCTTAGCTTTGCGGCTAAGCTGTTTGAATGTTTGTTGAAGGATCTGATGATTTGTCAAATTCTGAAGCATCTCATACTTCTGTAAAAGAACCAAAACTCACTACATTTTCCCCACCTTTTTATTTGCCATACTTCCTTGTAGCTAGACTATGTTACCAATTATCTGAATTCCGAAATTTGTTCACTCATCAGGTTTGTTACTATGGGCAACACTATCACTGCTTTGCATATGGAGATGATCAATGGGTCATGTATGATGACCAAACTGTAAAGGTAACTTGAAGGTTTGTACTTCTTGCTACAGCATATTGAATCTTTAAATGGTTTAAGTTAATTTGTGCAGGTGATTGGTGGTTGGGAAGATGTTATTGCCACGTGTAAAAGGGGGCATCTGCAGCCACAAGTTCTGTTCTTTGAGATGAATTAATAATTCTTCAATGATAAGAATTGCAATAATTCTAGATGTGGAAGTAATGTTCTCAGGGCCATTTATGCGAGAATATCTTCAAAGGTTGTAAAGGATAAACCAGAATGTCAGAATACCTGGATGCCTACTGTTTTGTAAAGGTCAATTCTTTGTGAGTATGCTTTAGCAATGACTCGGAAATGCTGATGCATTTCAGGTTCAGGTTCCCATAATCCCCATCTTCAGTGTCACAAAAATATCAAGGATCCAGTCTCACTGAAAATGAAAAAGGTGACGCCTGTATCTATTCTTTATAGGTTCCTTTTCTGCAGAAACAGTTCATTTTTTTGATTCAATAAGGTGGTAATGATCAAGGGAATATGTGCGCCTCTCATCATTTTGGAGTCATCAATTTTGCTCGCTGTTTGCATCCATTTTTGATACAACTTTATGGTTGGAAGATAATGGACCTCCACCTGAGTTGAAGCAACAATTGTTCAGGCTTTTTCTCAACAGTTGTGAAGTTCAGTTTGAGTCAGAAAATTATAAGAAATGTAGAATGGGAAAAAGTGTAATCAAGAAATGTGATGATCCATCTTTTTCTTTCACTGAAATGTTTTTATGGAATCAAATATATTTTAACACTCTAAACGAGTTACAATCTGTGATGATCACTCACGGTGCGGATTCAGAGTGCAATTAGATTTTGAAAACCTTGATTATTCATTTGATTTATCTGATGGAATGATTCTTACAAGTCAAAATACAGCTATCTATTTGGTAATTAACTGACGTTGACTTATGCAGAAATGTTAATAGAAAATGGAGGCAACAGGTGATTGATTTGTCATGAATTTTCCCAATGTGTTGTCATCACATTGACGAAGCTTGTAACAGAACCTAACAAGATGCCTTATATGTCATTAATATGGGCACCGGAACCAATTATGTATAAAGCATCAAGAAGTTATATTTTTATCAACTTTTTAATAAATACCTATAATAAATACTTAGGTGATCAATTTAATTTAGATAATTTTATATAGAAATTTAATATTTTATAGTGGAATTTAAATTTTAGAATTAAAATAAGTTTTAAATATGATGCACAATAAAAAAAAATTGTTGGACTAGAAGATATTCCGATAGAGGTATGAAAATGCCTATGGAAATAAGGTATTAAATGACTTATAAAATTATTTAATATGATATTAAAATGAAAAAAAATCTGACCAATGGGGGTAAGTATTCTATTTTTCTTATATAAGAACAAGGGAAATGTATAAAATTGTGTAAAATATATGAGAATTAAAATAATAAGTCGTATCATTAAGCTTTGAGAAAGAGTAATAGAAAAAAATTAAGGAAAAAAACCACTATAATCGAAAGCCAATTTTAGTTCATGTATGAAAGGTCGATAATAGAAGTTACACATCTTCTAAGGTAGGGGTGTCAATGGGGATAGATCGGATTGTGTTGAATTTTTTTTAAGTCTCAACCCGAACTCAAATTCAACCTGAAACTCCTAAATCCAAATCTGCCCAACCTGATTAACCCGAATTCAACCTGTATATTCTGAAAATTTGATTCAAAATGATTTTTTTCTATTTTCCCTATAATTTTCACTTTTATCTTAATACTTTATCATACTCACATTAATATTAATTATATATAGTTATCTTAATTTTTAAAATAAATTTTAACCAGAAATCCCTCCAACCCGAACCCGACCCGAACTTCATTTTTTTCGGGTCAACTCGAGTTGGATCATCAGACTGGATTTATTTTTGACACCCTTATTCTTAGGCAACTAATAGAAAAATATTAGGAGCAAAAATAAAACACACACATGATATTCATTGACACAGGAAAAACTTATAATAGAGTTTCAAAAGAAATTATATGGAGAATTCTAAAAAAGAGAGGTGTAAACATAATATATATTAAACTAATTAAGGATATGCGTGAGAATTTAACAATCAAAGTAAAGACTTTAGCGGATTAATAGAAACATTTTCAATAAAGATAAGATTATGTCAAGGATTAACTTTAAGTTTCTATCTTATACAAATTATGGATGAATTTACTGGACACATTCAAGATACAACACCATGGTATATGTTATTTGTAAATGATATTGTCTTGGTAGATAAGATACATATAGGAGTAATTGCTAAATTATAATCTAGGCATTAAACATTAGAAGTGAAAATTTTTAAGCTTAGTAGAGTAGAGATAAAATATATAGAATTTATATTTAATAATATTAGATGGAATGAGATAATTGTTAAGATAAGTGATGATGAGTTGTGTGAACTGCGATTTAATTTTTTATGATCATTTTTATAAAATGATAGAGGTAGGAAAACCTCCTTCTCATTGACTCACCGGAGGTGAAGAAACCTCGTACAAACTCTACCATAAATACAACTCAAAACAAGAATGAAATGTACAATAATACACAATAGATCTCTTCTTGCTTAATCTTGAGTTGTTTGCGATCACTCCTTTAAGACTCGGAAATGCAGCTACACCTCGCTTAAGAAAGCTTCAAGAATCGCTACAATCGTTGGAGAGGAGAGGTTGAGGAGTTTTGTTGTTCGGTACCGCAACACCTGCCATTTAAACCTGTTGTATCACAACGGTAAGAAATCAATCGATCAACTGATCTATTGACAGCTTCAATTGATCAATTGATCAATTTATAAGCTCACTGTTCGCTCAAAAACTCTCCCAATCGATTGTAAGAACCTTAATCGATTACCCAATCGCTTAAGGCTTCATTTTTACTTTTCTACTACATTCAATCGATTGGCTAATCGATTGAACCGCTAAATCGATCAGCTAATCGATTGACAAGAAGAAAAATGTGTAGACCTTTAAAC
>JBAMIB010416511.1:0-18951 GCA_037177415.1 Kaempferia rotunda | reverse complement strand
TATCACTCTTATTTGTAAGAGGAAGAAGACATTTGTGAGAGGTTTGCTTTACTGAGAAGATGCTTCATAATGAAGACTTGTGTGCACATGTAGATCCTTGGACTAGTTACCTCCGCTAGAAGTAGATATCAAGTAAAATAACTTGTGTTAGCATTGTCTTATTATTTTTGTTCTTGTTTGTTTTCCGCTTGCGCTAACCCTAGTAGGAAGAACAGACATTCGATCCTCAACAGCTCCCACCATCGCCATCATAACACCTTTGTTGCACCGTCACAATGCCTTTGTCGCATCATTGTAGCTCCTCCATCGCCACCATAGCACCTTTGCCACATCGTCGTAGCACCTCCGCCGCCACTCTAACACCTTTAATACATCGTCGCAGTGCCGCCATTACATTGCCTTTGCCATACTGCCACAACACCTCTGTCATACCGCTGTAACACCTCCACCGCTATTACAGTGCCTCTGTCACCATCGTAGTGCCTCTTGCCATCGCTAGCGCTCTTCTCTCTTCAGTAACCAGATCTCCGTGTGCCATAGCACCGATGCCGCCATCCACGCCCCTCATTGTTTCAATTGGTTGTCTCCCCTTCTCTGTCATGTTTTGGCCTTCAAGCAGTTGTTGTGTTTCAACCTTTGAACCGCTATTATGTTTTGGCCTTTGAGCCATCCAACTTTGAGTCATGACCATGTTCTAGTCTCCAACCTGTAGCTGGCTTATGCGCCCCGACCTACTCGAGTTAGCCTATGGCTCCATGCTACCTCCAGTTTCTTGCCCGCGCTCTCGATCAATCCTAGTCAGCTTCCGACTATGTGTCTACTTTTAGCTCAACACATAATTCATCTATGATTAATCCCGCCGTTCAAACACCCTGATGTACATCCCACTCCATGCTATAAAAAGTCTTGTCCCTAGGGCCAAGGTACACATATACTTTTACATACTACATAAAAACATTTATTATTGTCAATATTTATCTCCCCTATTGGAGACTGACTTGAGCATTAGAGTGGACGAGCCAGGATATCCCGGCCTCAATCTAACCCTCTTTTGCTCTCTTCTACTTCCTATACGCTCTTCAGACAACTTGGTTCTCCTTGCAACTCTCGGTGAAGACCTTCTATTGCTCCATAGGCATCTTCGATGGTCTCGTCTTCCTCTAGTCATGGCAACTTCATCAACATCATCGACACCTCATTGGTGGCCTGTACAGTATAAGTCAATATAGCCGAAGGTGTTTAAATAGTTTATAGAGGATTCATCACTCCTTTGATAAAGGATACATATACCCTATGGTCTCTTGTCAAGATTATTGCTCGTAAATCTTTGGCCAAAGCATTACATGTCAAGAGGATGATTTTCTTGGACACGTGTTTGAGTAATTTGAATTTACAGGATAAGGAACTATTACTTGAGTTAGGTGTGACGTAATCAGCCTTGTGGGGACTGACACATAGATCATGTCCTAAACAAAGTGGGTATAAGATTAGTGAAAGAAACAAGTAAAGGATCAAAATGAACGAGGTAGCAAGGGATCTCATTTTAAAACATTTTTTTATTTAAAAAAAAACTCATTGGAAAACTAAATACGGAGCGGAAAAATTAAGTAAGAAGAATACAACGAAAAATAAGTACGCTTTTGTTTTTAGTTGACTTAAAACATTCAACGACTCCTACTCCAAAGCTCACAATCTCTTAGACAATATCAATTGGGTAATTCACTAAAAAATGAACGTCGGTACAAATGAAAAAAGTGTAACAAACTATACTTTCTTTATACAAGAATAATAGAAAAATAATTTTAAAAAATGTTATCAACACTTGTAGTATTTGTTGATTGTAGCTCAAGGTCGGCGACTCTCTTACTGTAGCAATCGAACGTAGTAGGGTAGCAGCAGAGGGGTAGCAGAGAGACGACGTAACAGAAAGAGATAGAAGACTCGTATAAATTTGATGTGGAAACAACGGGTCGAACCCCTCTTATACAAAATTGGTGGCGCCTCCAATGACCCAAGGCCCCTCCATTCGAGCTGATCCAATATGAAGATTTCAGACTTTATCTGTCTGGAGGGGCATCCAATCGTTTGAGGGTGCCTCCATTGCCATCCAAGGCACCTCCAATCAACCCAGAGCGCCTTCAGCTGCTGAAATTTCATCTGCGAAGTTTATTTGTGGGGATGTGCCTCCATCCATCCAACGTGCCTCTATTGCCTTACTCAGGGCGCCTTCAATCAGCCGAGACACCTAGAGCATTATTTATCCGAGACTTAATTTTTGCTCTGACTCTTACAAAACATGTTAGTTCAAAATAACAAAGAGTACCTGCAAAATAGAGTTAGCACACGTAGTTCAAAATAACAAAGAGTACCTGCAAAATAGAGTTAACACACGTAATAAAATTTATGAGTTAGATACTATCTGACACGACTAGGATCTAATATTTGTCTCAACTTAGATTTTTAAAATGAATATAAGTTGAACTAGCGCCTACAATCCACTGGAATTCGTCCTTATTAAATTTCTCTCCTTCAATAACTTATCTTATTTATCATTTGTAGAATCATTTGACTTGGATCTCTCTACTTAAGCTCTCTCTCAACAACTGTAAGCTCTTGAACTCTTCCTTTTGAGTATGCGGAGCTCCCCGAACTCTCCTCTCCAATGCTTAATTAGAGCTCCCCTTGACGGACCTTGCCTTTCTAAGCCAATGTTGGTCTCCTAGCCATCCCCAAGTATGACTCTTCATACCACTCGTCGTTGCAGGCTTCAACTCATGTAAAGACATGGCCCTTGCCAATATGAGTCGTTTCAAGGAATGACCTCCCATATTGCCTTGTAGGCATGACCTTTTGTAATTACATGACTTCTCGCCTAGTTTTACCTATAAATGCTTAAGTATATTCACAAGAAAAAGGAGTTTGCATTTTAACTCACTCTCCAAGTGTTTTGCATTCTTTTTATAAAAGGGTTTTATCGGTCAACTTTAGTATCCGCTTCAACACTCCATCTCAATGGCAAATTCCCACATTGGTATGATTTTCAATTATCTACGTGTGAATCACACGCACCAGTTGATATTGATTGGGTTGTCTTACAATTGAGTTTAGCCAATGCTAAAGAGAAATTCTTGCAAATTTTGATCACAAATTTTAAAACGGTTTGTTTTCAACAAAATTTATCCTAAAAAACAATAAAATTTTTGAAAATTATTTTTGTTCACCATGTCCAAAATTACACCTAGCAAATGAAAAAAAAAACAGTAAATATCAACCCCAATTATGCCAATAATAAATTGATAATAAGAATAATACAATTGGTTTTTATTTTAACAAGCCTCTTCTGAATAACGGCTCTTTTCTCTTTTCAATGAAACAAAATCAATCTCGCCTACTTCCTCATCACTCACCCTGCAACTCCCTCTTCCTCATAATCATCATCATCATCGTCACCTATGTCAGTTAACTCATTTCTATTTGCCTCTGATTGATCAAAAGCAGCTTGGAATTTTTCAGTATGTTTTATTTCTGAATCATTGATCTGATTTCCATGCTCATCACTACCAAGAAACTTGAGTTGTTCATTTGGTGAATCATTTGAACTAACATTAGCATTACCCACCAACTCATCAGCTTCAATCTTCTCTTCTGCCGTTTTAGCCAAAGACAGAAGTATATTCTTTGCTTTCTGGTCAGGTGGGAGACCATGGGCACTCATCTCTTTAAACCATACGACAGCACTTCCAAAATCAGAGTTCTTGCCATGGACATCCATGATGGTGGTATAGATAGTTTGATTGGCCTCAACGCCTTGCAAATTCATTCTCTCGTATACACGTAATACTTTCTCAAGGTTATTCAATTTGGCATAGCCTTTCATCAAGGTCCCGTAGACAACCACATTTGGTTTCAAACCATCCTCTTTAATTCGGCGAAAGAACTTCTCAGCTCCATCCATATCAGATGCATTTACATAAGCAGATAGCATGGTTGCATAGGAGCACAGATCAGGATTGTACCTGCAACATATTTTTTTTTTCAAAAAAAAAAAACATAAAATCTTGTTTCCTTTATTTGTAATGACAAGGTTGATGAGTTTGAGGAAGGTTCATACTTGTCTCTCCTCATACTCTTGAAAACTGTCCGAGCTTGGTCTACCATTCCAGATATTGCGAAGGCATCAAGCAGAATGTTATAAGCTTTCCGTGTTGGCCTGGAGGGAAAAAAACTGATTTAACTACCAATAGAAATCACAGGATAAAAAATGTGCAGAGACTTAAGGGATTAAAGCAGATGTAGGATGCATGAAAATAATGGATTAAACCAAAACGAAGCTTTACAAATAACTGCAATCAGCAAGAAAGAAACAGTCGTTCAAGCCAAGGAATACACAGCCTTGGCCTATATTTTTTTCAAGTGATTTCAACTTTTAGGAATATACATGAAGAATTATGCTCTCTCCCCTCACACACGGTTAAAATTTAGGCATACATCTTGTTGGAAGCAAAAAAATTTTAAGCCATTTCAACTTTTAGGAATACATATGAAGAATTATGCTCTCTCCCCTCTTACACATGAAGAATTATGCTCTTTTATCTTTTAATTCCAGATATGTCTTTCCAATGTGGGTTTTGATTGTATTCCCAAACCATCTAAAGAATCTCTCTCTGAGATCATGAGAATCTAGCAATTAAGTATTTTACCATTCCATTTGTACATTATGATCTAGGGTTCAGATTAGAGCAACCATTTTGCGTGTCAAGTTTAGAAATGCGGACAATGGATAGATTTTATATATAGATTGGCAAGGAACCTCATGTCTGATCTAATAAGACCCTTTGTAGTAACTGTTTATATTTATACTTTACACAATCGTTGAAGAGCAATCAATCTATATAGGTGTATATAAAAGAAAATCTAGGCAACTATCTTGAATCTGTTTAAGCAAAGGGGTAGTAAACTGGGATAACCTAAGGAATGATGAAAAAACGAATATATAACTGAATATGAATCTATGAAAAAAATAATAAATGATTGATCAACCAATAATGATCAAGCAGGCCTACTTCATCAAAGTCCAACCATACAAGTGATACAATAACCCAAGAATGTCAACTGCTTTTATTTGGTGGAAGTTATTTGCACACTGAAAGTATTTAACAATCTTTAAACCAAGGAAGAACATAAATCCAGAATAACCAACTATATGTCTATATCCAGCAAGCTTCTATATTTCAAGTAGAAATAATAACTTTTCAAACTGATGCCTCAAGGAAAAGAATTTACTATTTCAATAATGGATGAATTGCTTGATAAGATCTATAAAATAGCAACATAAGGAAATCTACAAGGAAGAAAATGAACACCTGACACCAGCATCAAGCATTTCCTCAAAAACTGACAATGCTTCTTCCTCTCGTCTAGCCTTTCCATAAGCACTTACAAGCAACGCATAGCTAACAACATCAGGTTTTACTCCAGCTCTTTGCATCTGGGATGAATATCATTATCAGTTCTATTGTAAGCACAACAGAAGAAACCCTCATCTAAAGTAAACTGGAAGACAATCATATTTTCTTCTATAAACGCTACCATTAGATCTTGTAGAAGAAAAACATGATTTGCTAGCAGATAATTTGACGTTTGGTCACATAACTTATGGTTATTCCTATCTGCATTGAAAATTTTCACCAGGACAAAATAAAAACATAACTAAGGGAAAATAGGAAGAATCATTCAGTTACACATATCTCAAGAGGAGGAATCATAGTTAATTTCATTGTATCATTATTCTTTCAAATACCATTTTTTTTTTCTATACTAATGTCCACATAGGCACTTGAAAAAATAAGCACATTTTTATTAGAAACCTTTATCAAGAAACTTTCAAGAATCAAGACATCCATGTTAGACAAGTCTCAACGTAATATATATTTTTCCTTAAACTTATGCTCTCTGTCAATAAAATCAAGAACGAAATTCAAAAAATGGCAATATAAAATCACACAAGGGCTGCAGATTATTTAAATAGATAGAAAAAAGGTATATGCATTTATGTCATATACCTGGTCATAGATTCTCGACACTTCCTTATAATCAGTTTCAAATGACATTAGGCTATTATATGTGACTGCAGATTTAGGGATTCCTCTCTCATCCATGAGAGCAAAAATCCTACGAGCCTGACCAGAATTCCCAGATTTTTTATACATGTAAATCATCATATGGAACATTTTCTGGTCTGGCTTAAAAGAAGATCTTTCATCCTTCAAAAGGCTTTCAAAAACTGCTTCAGCTTCCTTAAACATGTCACCCTGTCATAATTGAATTGCATATGTCAACCAAATTTCATGTCACAAGTACTGAGCATGGAAAGTTTGCAAGTAGATATTTTACCCACTGAAATGCATTTAGTTATGAAATTGTAGGTTGTATTGAAGTGTTCGCATATTTGTTGTTGGGAATTGTTCATTAAGTGTTATTTGCACGTTAAAGTCACAAGGATATTTTTTGTTTCCCTTGGAAGCTATAGCTAAAACAGTGCAGTGAGCTCGCTTTCTACAACACTAAAATATTGTTCATCAGGACAAATTTTATGTCATATGCAAGCAGGTTACAAAGATAACATAAGGATTCTTAACAAAGGGCATAACTGATAAAGTCAAGAAAAGGCAATTTGATGTATTAGATCCATTCTAAGAGCTACTGAGGTATCAGAATGGGCTCCTAATTATAGTTGTCACTAAAAATTAGATGAATTGGAGTGGTTGTGACGATTGTCAAGGTGGAATGAAGGTAAACTCTTAAAAGAGAAGTTTATCCTATATTTTGCATTGGCAAACATGTTTTGGATGACTCAAATTACTGAGAATTTCTATCAAGACGACCTTGGAGTACTAGCATCATGGGAAATATTATACATGAACTACAAACCTAAAGGATAAAAAATTCCAATCATTTGAGGGAAGCACAAAAAAGCAAATTCATGTTGAACGAAAATGGAAAAACAAGATATGAGTTATGTTATGCTAATGTAAAATATATCTTGGGAATATTGGCTAAGTAATGAACCAAGAACACTCTTGAGTAAAGAACTAGAAAGCCAAATCATTGTTGGTCTACATGCATCTGGCTTGGTTTGGAAGCATCAGCAACCAAAACAACAAGGATTTGTCATGGAAGTTCAGTCAACCTTTGCAAGGTTTACTTCTAGGTCCTAGAAAGGGATAAGTTTACCAAACTTACAAATATCTTACAACATTAAACTACTAGTAGTGAATGGAATGAAAAATAACAAATTGTATTATTCAATATAAAGGGGCCAAATAACAAAAAATAATGGAATCTGATAAGAGTTTGTCTTCCTAGATAGCTACAATGCAAGTGAAAAAGAAATAAACTTGCATTGTACAAATGAGTGGTTGTTAAAGTACAAAAAGAGTGGTCAACATGCATTTGGTTGTTATTGTTGTTGTTGTATCTTAATTGATTCGTCTTATTTAGACAATCATGACCGGAGAAAAGAATGAGTGGTTGTTAAAGTACAAAAAGAGATTAAACCAATTTAATCTAATCTGATGAACTTTGTATTTTTTTTTTCTTAGAAAAAAGTACAAACACAAAGTAAACAGGTGTTTGCATGAGATATCTCTCGGTTGCTCCTAATGTCAGATATCTCCTCCTAAATTACAGGTTGCAGATTTGATTAACTTCATAAATGACTACTAACTTACATAAAAATTGAACTTTAAAAACCATTTGAGTTGAAAGTATTCACCTCAACAAAAGTTTTAAGAATTATCTGATAAGTTACTGGTGAAGGATCCGGCCCTGACATCTGCATCCTACGAAATATTGCTTCAGCTTTCCGGTACTGATGAGATCTCCCATATGCTTCCATCAAAGCAGTATGTGAAATCACACTAGGAGAATAACCTTTTTTGTTCATGTACTTCAATACTCTCTCAGCCCTGTTAAAATCTCCAAGCTTACCATAAGCTGTTATAAGCATTAAAAGATCCATCACGCTGATATCCCACCAATGTTGAGTTCTAAGCCATTCAAGAATCTGAAAATGTCGCAAAGAAGAAAGATTCAGAAGTTTACAGGTGTGATTCAGAGTAAAGGCGTACATGTATATGTAGTCACCTTATGTGGCATTTACTTAGTTGGAAATAGAAGGAAGGAAAAGGTAAAGAAATGAAATAAACAAGATAGGAGAAAATGAGTGGAAAGAAGATAGCATTGTTCTTTTCTCTCAGTTGCCCCTCACTTAAACTACTTCCTTTCTCCCTGTGAATTCCTTCAAGTGAACAAGGATATATCATCAAAAAGGTACACAATCACACTACCAGCATTGAACCTTGTAATATATCAAGGGAGTTATGGTAACCGAATAGTTTCAGATCAGTTAAAATAACAAAAGACCAAGTGCCAACTTATCTCCCGAAATGCAGATTAAAGAACAATACCTCGCTAACAATGTCCCATTTCTTTAGTTGCTTAAATCTTACAAGCGTCCCAAGAACAAGATCTCTAGGCAGTGCATCTTCTTTAGCCCTTCGGGTCTTAAGGACAGGCACAGCTGAGCCTAATTCTTCTATTTCCGCCATCAACTTTCTCCAATTTCTCTGGTTAGCAGCATCAGCAGCGTCTTCATAAACTTCCACTTTCTTTCTCTGCATGTGCTTCCGCGGCGCCAACATGGCATGACAAATTATCTCAAAACTTCTTTTTACTTTAATATTCTGGGGCTGAGGAATCCCTGCCACAAGTATCCTTGGTTTGCTAATCGCACAAGAACAAGGAAAAAAAAGAAACTTTTAAGCCAGACAACTACAGAAAAAGGAAAATACTACAAATTTGGAGAACAATAGTGAAAAAGGAGAACCGCTTAGCGTATTCAACGCGACAACAAGATCTCTGACCCATCAAAAACTATTTTTAAAAAGGGAGAGAGAGGAAACAAAAACTGACTGCGTTTCAACTGTTATCAACTCATGTTTAGATGAAAGTAGAGGGGAAGAAAGGGTTTACCATTGTTTGAAAGAGAAAGAGAGTAAAGACTGAGGGCTTATTGCTTCCATTGGAGATCAGGGAAGTGAGCGCGAGAGGAAAGGGGACACAGTGTAGCGGGACGAGAGCAACGCCTTATCAGCTTCGGTTCCGTCTGTAAACCCCTCAATCCCCATGCTGACCTTAGTCTTAACTTGACCTATTCGGATCCAACTGTGGGTTTGATTATGGAAATTAATTGATGATCTCGGGGTGTCAATTTATATGGATCTAATCGAATTAGAATTTTATTTATATTTTTTTGAGTCTCAATTCAAATTCAATTTGAACTCGAATTTAACTCAAAACCTTTAAATCTGAACGTGAACCCGATCAACCTAAATCTAACCCATATAACTCAAAAATCCAATTTAAAATAACCTTTTTTTTAGCTATTTTCCCTATATTCTTTATTTTTATCTCAATATATCATTATTATCATACTAATATTTCATTAATATATATAAAATTATCTTAATTTTTAAAATAAAATTTAATTTAACTTAATAAAAACACTGACTAAGTGACAAAAGTTTAACTTTGAGTCAAATCATATCAATCCGTACTTGACCTAACCTAATTTAAAAATTTTAATATGAAATTCCTCCGATTCAAATTTGAAAATTTTCAACCCGAATATAATTTTTTTAGATCGACTCGAATTAAATCATCGGATCGAATTTATTTTTGGCACTCTTACTGACGACACTTCCCAACATAAGTAATCATGCAACTTGGGTTGATTCAGTAAAAATCAAATTAAATTGAACAAATTAAAAATCAAATAAATTAAAAAAATTTTGAAAACAAAATTGTATTTTGGATTTCAGATTGTATACAAATTCGAGGCGAATTTAGATTGAGATTTAAAAAAAATCTAAATCAATCTGAATTTAATTCGACCCATCTAAATTGACACCTTGCTAATTTCTCGTATCAAATTTGAACCCACAGTCGGATCCGAATAGGGCTAAGACTTAAATAATAAACCATATTTATTAATAGGTAAGCAATAAATAACAAAACTATATTACACTAAATGTTAAAAAAAATCATATATTTTTACTACAAGTTATAAATAACACGCTTTTGTAAAATTAGATTATTATTTCATATTTCATATTATAGGGGCTTAGTTGACACCTAAATTTTATCCAAATTGGATTTATTGAATTTCTCGGATTTCTCAAACTCAATTGTAATTTCACTCAATGATCTGAGAGGGAGATGAGACGCTTTGGCTGACTCGCACCCAATCCACATCTGAAATTTGGTTTCTATTAGATAGCCAGGTCGAATGATCAATCTCATGACAATTTTGAGGAGTGGCTAGGTTGAAGTTTTTATGTTGGGATTCAAGCAAACCTGGACCTTTTATGTAGCATGTGAGGCAAATGCCGCGAGATCAGATCATGGACCAGGGATGGTCCACTCCCTATTTGAGAGATTGAATTGAGGTCGCAATTCGGTCGTAATTATTTGTGGTTCATTGATGGATTGTCCCTTCCAAGGTTGTAGTTTGGGTTTGGGCGGGCTGTCGGAGGTCGCCCGGAGGTTGCCCCTTCCGCGACAAGCAGCCCGATCACCCTCCCACCTTCGACGGCCTTCGGGTGGCCTCCGGCCGCCCGCCCGGATCCAAACTACAACCTACATGGACGGGTGAACCTGTCGATGAACCGCAAACAATTGCGGCCGCAACCTCAATCCGATTTCAAATAGGATATGAATCATCCCCTGATCTATAAAATCTAACCTCCAAATGTTACAAGCCCACAAATTTAGAGGGTACTAAAATCTTTTCAAAAAAAAAAAATTAACATAGGCAATATAGCTATGTCTACATTCCACAAAGAATATTATTTAATAGCTTATGTGTGAGATTTAAGCCCACTATTCATTTATTTGTACATAAATTAAACCTTTTAAATATCATTTGGTAAAATTGCGAATACTCTAAAGGGGTGTCTGGGCGAGTACTTCTCTTTCAACTTCAAGTATATTTCATATTTGGAGTTTATGTTTTCAATCTCTTAAAATTTTAAAATAAAGTATTTCTTCTCTATTTTTATTGTTTGCAGAAAATATTTTAAGTATCGTCAACGACAATGCTAGATTGTGTGTGTTGTTAATTTGTTATGATGGTACTTTAGTCATTAATTAACAATTTTTTTTTTTTCAAATGTAAAAAAATAAATAGAAAATAAACGAAGGATCTCAGCTGAAACAAATTTGACAACTTGCAAAAGTAGTAGAGGTTAACATATATAGTTGACTCTTTTGAGTTATGATTAAATTTGTTTAAAAGTATATAGTCTAGTTCAATTGAAGTGAGTGTACTTGTAGCAAGATGTGGTGCTTTCTCATTTTACACAATGATATTTATACAAAATCTTCAAATTCTTTGTTTAAGCCCGCAATAATGATTTAGCATGATAGTATAATAAGTTGAATGATTAAGAACATAGTGAATTGAACGAACTTCACAATGAAGACCTAAAACAATATAAAAATCATAAAGGTGAATTGATATGTCAGAAAATGAGTGATAGAGATATAAATCAAGAGATATTATTTCCTTTAAAATTTAAAATATTAAGGATTTTGTAATTGAAAGGGGTTCTAGAAAAGACGATGGTATTTTATTTCTCTTGATAACATCATAAGACACTTCAATCTATCACATTATAAGAGGCAATTGCCAAGTAGTGAGAAAAGTGACAGAAAATGATTAGTGCATTCTATTTTTATGTATAAGATCTTCTGTTTATGTTGAAGTTATTCAAGACACAAAGAAGCACAATGAAACTTGGTCTTTGGTTGACGAAAGATACAAAGAATGGAAGAATGTTAGTCAATGTCTCAATCTTGAAACTAGTAAAATCATATTGATTACATAACTAGTTGGATTAGATTGGAAATAAGATTTTGAAAGAAAAAGACAATTAATGAAAATATGCAAGTAATAATTAACAAGGAGAGAAAACATTAGAAACATGTACTGAAGAGAATAATTGTAGTTGTATAAAGAATTACGAAAAATGATTTGACACTTCGGGGAGATAATGAGATTCAAGTTCCAGTTGATCGGTCTACCTATCCCAGTAATTGGTCTACCGATCTAACCTTTGTCCAACTGTCTTCTGCTAAGTCCAACTGCCTTCTGCTTATCCCCTACCACATCAGCATTGTGGTCCTTATCATTGACCGATCCCTCTACCACATCATCTAGTCAAACTCTATCCCTTCGCCATGTCGGCAGGATGATCCTTATCATGTGCCACATCAACAATACGAGACTCATTTCAGTCCACGTTGGACCCCACATAATTAGCACATAGAAGGACTTGACTGACACATCAACATTGGGTCGACTGATCCAACTTTTTGGTCTAGCGATCTGGCCAATCGATCTATTTATCATGTAAAAACAAGTTAGCATAACAATATCATAAATATATATATAATTGAGTTTGACAGTTGTCTAACTGCCTAATCTCTACTTTGAAAATCGAGTGAAACCTTTAGTTGGAACGTCATTGATGGGTTGCAATAATAAGTGTACAGTCGTCGTCAACTAATAAAAAGTATCGATCCGACGATGATTGTAGATCAAGTACTGATTGAATTCACGAAGTAAGTTATCTAGAGAATCACAAGCTATATGAGTTTGAGAGAGAGAGTGTGTGTCGAGAGTCTAGAGTTCAATAAGAGGTCAAGAGCAAGTAATTAGTTGAGGGAGAAATCTGGATTTGGAGAAACGATCCTAGGACTTCGATTTCATCATGATCGTTAACATCTTAAGTATTATTTACTTTTCTATATCTATATTTGTTCGCATGCAGGTGGACTTATCCAAAAATATTGAAATTATACATGCGTGTCTACCTAAACACGGTATCTATTTTCAAGGCGACATTACTAGTACGACCGCTTCCTCAAGGAGGCCCCTGTCATGATTGCAGGATCAAAATATGCAACAGAGGGGTGAGGTGAATATCACTTGTTTTAAGAACCTTTCTTTTGGATAAAAACAATCAGAGATAGAGATACCTAACCAAAAAAAAAAAAAAAATCATAAAAGATAAAGTCGGTTTTTACTTGATTCGTAGTCCAATGGCTACTACTCTAATGGCTTATGATCTTTGATAGGCAATCAATTAAAGTTCTCCTCTCTGAAAACCCGGAGCAAAACTTACAATATATGAGGTGGATAGTAACAAGCTACTATCACCTTGAATGTAAATGCAAGTATTAAAAATAGAATATACCGACAATCGAAATGCTAAAAGATTAAGCCTAGGTTAGCAACACTTGTATGATTTGAGTAGCAGGAAAACAAATGAGTCATAGAGAGAATTAATTCTCTCTTGAGGTTAGCAACATATTGTTGTTCAGTCTCGGATCTTGAGGCTCTTTTTATAAGTTTTTCAACCGGCCGACCAAACCTTTTTCGGTCGATCAATCTCGATAATTCACTCGGCTTCACACCTAGGTTCACGATATGTCCAGATTATATCTTCTACAAAATCAGCTTTTATCAGTCGACTCCATATTCAGTCAACTGAACATCCGAATTTTCGATCCGATCTTATTTGATCCGTGCTTACCAAACTCAATCCGATCGGATACTAATCTTATCCAATATCATGTTACCAAATGTGTCTGTCGACTGAATCCTTGTTCGATTGACTAAGCTTTTATTTTCTTCTTTGCTTGATTTCGAACTGATCTATGCCTATCTGTTGGGATCGATTGACTGAATCACTTTGGTCCATCAACCAAACTCTTGGATATTCAACCTGAACTTTTATTTTTTAAAAAAATAAAGTTAGAAGAGTAATAATAAAGGTCTTGTAAAACAAAAAGTTAAAAACATATATAATTATGATATATATATAGTAGGGTAAACAAATCAAGCTAAATTAAATTTTAAAGTGTTCAAGCTTATTTGATAAAGTAATCGAGCTAAGTTAAACATAAAATAAACTAAGTTATTGACTTAAACTTGATTCATTTAGTTATTATCGGACTCTCAATTTAAGCTTGTTTGATTAATATTTAAATTTTTTTTGTGATTAATATTTGTTTGATTTGTTCGTTTAGATGTTTCTTTAATTATTTAGCATATTGGTAAAAATTTTATTAATAAATATGGTTCATGAATAACAAATATTGTTTAAGAACATTAACAAACTCAATACACATGCATGTGTTTAAATTTATTTATTTTAGTTTAACGAGTTGTTCAAGCTTATTTATTTAAATCTTTAAAAGGATGAGCTGGACGAAGTCGAAGCGAGCGACAACGACGGAAGAAGAGCAAACGAAGTGATTATGACCGTCTACCAACTAGGGTCTCGGCGGTAGCAAATGAGCTCGATCGGCAATGCACTACAAAAACCATACCTCTGACGGAGGGAGCAAAGGTGCACACTAGCGAACTCGTCGTCGTGAGGCAAGTGAGCGTCCGCTCCGGCGACTTGTGAGGGTTGGTGGAGCTTGGGACTCTGAAGGAGGAAGCAAGCGTCTATGGGGGGAGGAACGGCATGGAGAGGGAGAGCAAAAGACGGATAAAGAATAGGAAAAACAAGAGTAAAGTTGGGAGGGAGCGATATTGCCATGTCTTCCCTAATGAATTGATGTTTATTAGCCTGAGGATGTCCTGGAGGTTTGTTTCCTTCTGAGCAGAAAATTTTTTTCCATTGTTTATATTATTTATTTTTTGTTTTGGGATTCTAAAACACAGCGGGGATAGCTCAGTTGGGAGAGCGTCAGACTGAAGATCTGAAGGTCGCGTGTTCGATCCACGCTCACCGTATTTTTATTTCCTTTACCTTACAAAATTTAAGCAAATACGCACCGGCCTTTACCATTCAATTTACCGCATAAAATTATTAAACCTTAAATTCGTTCCAACGCATTTACCCATTAAGTTTACAAAATCTAAATCCACCCCAACGCAATTAAATGACCCATTAAACTTACAAAATACAAATCCAACCCAATGTAACTACTGCTTGAGTTTGCAAATTTTAAATTCATAACGTAGCTTTTTACAAATCGGGTTGTAAAGCTTAATAAACTTTTGTATTTGTTGAAGATTATTTAATAAGACAACCGATTTATACAAGTCAAATTTAAAATTAATTAATTTATAAAAAAATATTTAAGTTTGCTTTTATTTTTTTTATTTGGTGTTTGACTCATTTAAAAGTTATTAAACTTTAAATTTAAATTTGAGTATAAACTTATTTATTTATTTAGTTTATATTCATTCGTTGAATGATGTCCATAAATATTATTCCAAAATAATTTATAATTTGTATTTATAAATATTAACAAGTTAAATATATTTTCTAATTTATTCATTAAATTAATCTAACATATATTGAATGAATATAAATAAATTTTTACTAAATACTAGCTCATAAATTTTTAATAGTTTTTTATTACATTTTTTTCTTTAAATTTATAGTTTTTTATATATACAAGAATGATATATTGTACACTTTTATATGAGCGTCAATGAGCAGCATATGGACGATTTGACACAATCAATTTTTTTTTAAATTTCTTTCATCTGCATATGTATGCAATAACTTTTTTTTTAAAATTTATGAAAAGGTAAATATATATTATCAAAAGTGCACGACTATATCAAAGTGATCATGGAGCCTCTTATGTCATGTCTGATAAACTGTTAGATCTGGAAGGGGAATCGTGATCACGTACATGTGTTCACTTGTGTATCATCTCTCACACTCTATGCTGATGGTCTCGTGCGGCCTGCAATAGGTGGAAAATTACCTGTGATACAAAACTACTTTTGTCGATCTTCAAGATGTTAGCAATCACACACATAAATAAAATTAAAATTACAAAAAGAAAAGGTACAAGACAGTGGATTTACTTAGTTGGTAATAAGAGGATTACTATTTCAAGGAAGATGAAGCTCAACTATTAAAATCTCTTTCTCGAATGAAATGTCGGAGGCGGAGAAGTCTCGTACATAGAAGTTTAGCTCGGAAAACTCTACAGCTTAAATTACAAGTCATACAAGAGTGTGTTGTGTCTAAAATAGATGGATCGGGCTCTATTTATAGCCTTTGGTTGAAATGTTGACGTGGCAATTCCGAGCGCCCCAACCCAGTCTGGGTGCACCTAGGTCGATGTCGTTAACTGCAATGACAACGACTCTTCAATGGTAACTTTATCCATTTCCGGGCGCCCAAACCCAGTTCGAGCTCCCGAATTGTGCTGATCCAGCATGTCGCGCAGTGGCTACGTGCCCCGAACCCACCGAAGTCAACTTCTTGTTGACTTCGACTCCGTTCGGCTCTGGTCGTTTGGGTGATCTCGGACATCCAGAATATGGTTCACCCCGAACTCATTTTCCGTCCTCGAGCGAGCTTCCACCCCGGTTTCTTGTCCCCCGGATCGTCGCGTTAATCCTTCTCGCTCCACCGGTGTACTCTTTCGCAGCTTCTTGTTTCTCGGATGTGTCGAGCTAGTCGACTCTTTTCTCGCGTCATCCTTCTCATTCGCTGTGTTTTCAGCTCGACTTCTTGTATTCCTGAGCTCCTGCATACTTAGACACAAGGTTAGATAACGACATGACCTAATCTAACTTGGTTGATCATATCAAAACCAACATGGGGCACTAACAATTTTTTTTATTTTTTATGTGAGTAATCCAAGTTAAGATTATAGTTAAACAAAACTTATTAAAGAAATTAATAACTATTAAGTGCAAAGAAATATGTAATAAAAATTTAAAAAAATTACTACCTCCCCCTTAACTTATTCTAATTATCTCCGTTTGATCACATTAATAAGGGGCACTAGCTTAAAGAAATCTTAAAAATTCTAAGAGTAACATAAGGTAGTTAAAACTTAAAAGTCCAAGGAAATAATTTGGTAATTAAATTTTGAAAATTTTAAATTTTTAATTGAAATGGATAAAATTAATTCTAAAATTAGTTGAAATTATTAAAAAAATTACCGTTAAGTCAAAAGATTATCTAAGTCTGTAGAATTTTTTTTTCACAAAAATGTTATAATTTTTTTATAGAAAAATAAATTAATTTAGAAAGAATATTATTTTCAAACGATAATTAATAAAAAAATATTTTTTGATCTCAGAAAATCTTAAAATTTTTTTTAAGTGTTTAGAACAGAAGTCCAAGTATTGAAAATTTAAATTTTTTTAAATTTCATTTTAAAACATTTTTAATACTCAAAATTATTATTTTAATAAAAAATTCACATAGAAATAATATTTTATAAAATATTTTGAAAAAAAAATTGTCTAATGAAAGCTTCTGTTTTTTAAGTAATAAAAATATTTTTGAATATAATTTTTTAAATAAAATTAGATATTTAAAAAAAACTTAAAAAATTTTATTTTTACTCTGAAAATTTTAAAATATTTTGTTCTAATAGTAACTTTATTGATCTATCACACTAAAAATTTTGAGAAATTTTAATAAAATATATAATAAAAAAAATTGTAATTAAATCAACACTAATTAGAAATTTAAATTAAGTATTCTTTTGGAACTCAATATAGGTTCCTACCTACAAGATTGACAAGGTACTTTCTAGGGATGTATTTTTGTGAGACATTTCTAATTTTTCCTTTATGAAAATGAAAATACCAATTTAGTCCAATATTTTAAAATTTTATAGATCTATCAAAATGTAAATATGCATTATTCTTTTGTAACTCTTCTAATTGTATTACTTTTTCTTTTAATTTATCATTTTCATATTTTAATCTATCATAATCTTATGGTAAATATGATTTAGCTAGAGTTAGTTTTAATTGTATATTATCTTTTTCAAATTTGCACAAGTTTTCATTGAACATTTGTATGAACTTGTAAAATTGAGCAGGGGATAAATTACGTGCCTTACTTACCTTGTGCTTAGATGCTCCCCTTCCATCATACCTTTCTTCTACGATGATTCCCCTTCGTCGATGCTTTCTTCCGATGTGTCTCCTCCTTCATCAATGCTCATCTCGGACGAAGTGTCGTTGCCCATTTCTTCTTGATGATTTACCATTAGTGCAAGTCCGACGTAAGTTCAATCTCGGACTCGGAGGTAGAATCATCCCATGTCACTTCCAGGTTCTTATGCTTTGGATTCGTTAGTCTTTTGTCATTCTTGAGTTTTGGGCAGTCGTCTTTTATGTGTCTTTCCTCTTGGTAGTTGTAATATCTAACCTTTCTATTTCTCTGAGTGTGTTTCCTTGCATGTGACTTATAAAGCTTGTTAGTTTTAAGAAATTTACTAAAATTCCTTACCATTAGAGTTGTTTCACTTTCGTCAACTAAGGAATCTGACTTGGATTCATCATTCTTTATGACTTTTAAAGTCAGGTTGTGAGTCGATTCTTTTCTTTGTTCTGCACACAGAATTTTGAGAGTAAAAAATAATTCTTCTAAGTTACTTACCTCAGAGTCTCTAGAGATGTAGTAGACATCTACTAGGGTTGACTATTCAGGAGTTCTAGGAAAAACATTTAGGACATACCTTAGTGAATCTCGGTCGCTTGCCTTTTATCCGAGATTCGTTAGCTCCGTTATCAGCTCCTTCAGTTTGCCATGTAACTGTGTGACTGTTTTGCCTTCCTTCAACAGGAGGTTGGCGATCTGGTTTCGAAATAGGTCTCATACTGTGAGCTTGACTTCGTAAGTCCCTTCGTGAAGCTTTAGGAATTTTTCCCAGAGCTCTTTCGCGGAAGCGTAGATTCTGATCTGACTTACCCTTGAGGTGGCAGTGCGCTAAGCAAATGGAATTATGTTTTCCTATTGGCTACTGATCCTGTCTGATCGGGGAGCGGGTGGACCCGGGTGCAAACCTCACAGGCTGGACTCGGAGAGGGTGATGACGTGG
>JBAMIB010416422.1:6811-18953 GCA_037177415.1 Kaempferia rotunda | reverse complement strand
CATCTTCGTCCACGTCGGCACTCTCCGAGTCCAGCCTGTGAAGTCTGCACCCGGGTCCACCCGCTCCCCGAGCAGACAGGATCATATATATATATATATATATATATATATCCTAAAACTTCTGTTTGCAATCAGCTGACTACTTTCAAAACAAAACAAATAACAAAAACAAAAACAAAAACAAAAACAAAAACAAAAACATCAAGAGAACATTGTAGGAACACTGACCATGATAGTCATTGCGACACCCCATTGCGATTGGCACGGTGTCGAAGACTGGATTGATCATTGTTTCGATCTTTATAGTAACTCGATTCCTCTACTGCACCAAACACAATCTCTACTGTCATCTCAGAGATTGGTTTACAGCAAGTTTGTGGAGGATCTCCATGTTTCACACATTCCACCTTGTCGTGTCGTCTACCAGATTCCTGTACTGCACCAAACACAATCTCTCCTGTCATCTCGGAGACTGGTTTGTAGTAGGTTTGTGGAGGATCTCCATGTTTCACAGACTCCTCCATCTTGTCGCACCGACTACCAGTCTCTTCTGTCATCTTAGAGCTTGGTTCATAGTAGGTTTCTGATCCTGAAGAATGCTGTTGATGCTTCTGCAGATGTTCCTGTAATTGTGGCACTCTGCTCCATCCGTCGAAATATGATGTGTCATGTCGTAGTTGCTGGAGCTTCTCTGGATCATTCGACATGAATGCATACGTCTTGTATGGGATGTGTGTATGCCTTTCCAGTGGAGGTGGTTCCTCATAAACTGCAAAACTTCCCTGCAAAGGCTGCGCATTCTCCTCGTATTGCTCCTGTTGAGTTCCATCGTCACTCAGTGTCCGTCTACTTGATAAGATTCGACTAAAGATTTGAGTGAGAGAGGATGCAGAAGATGCAATGAGCTCCTTGAGTGAGGTGAAGAAGCCTTCTTCTTCTTCCTGCCTGCCAGTTTCAGAATCAGGTAGGATTAATGGTGGTCTGAGTGATGATTTGATTGACTGCTGATAAGGACTTGTCGAAGATCTTGTTGTGGTAGTTTTTCGATCCTGAAAGAATCAAGTCGAGCATTACAAATTAATAACAGATGAACAATAAAGAACTGAAATGTAACATTATCAAAACAAAGTGTTCTTCAATCTTCATATAATTTATGTAAGTACAAGATGTGCAAAAAAGAACTGAAACTTAAAAGAAGGAAAGCATGATCGGTATGATTCATTAAGTTTAGATTTCGACATGACTTAATATCGGTAAACTTCATAGCCGCCTGAATTATCATGCATGGCTACCACATATACAATCCTCAGCTAGAACATAGTGAATGCAGGTTGATCCACAGTAATTAGGCAAAACCGATCATAGTCGACGCATGGCTCGTAAGCATATTGCGCAGTGCTTACCTTAATGGTCTATTAAGCAGGCAACATTAGAGTTACTAGAACATTAGGTTTTTTTAGATGCTAGCAGAAAGCCCACGAGAGCTTTTTGCAGGCTTCAACATGGTCGAGCAGCTTTAGCAGGTTGCAAAGTGCAAGAGAGACAAAAGGAGCCGCGCCCCCTTAAATGTTCCCTCCTTGGCAGCAAAGACAACACCTCAGCCAAGATTACTTCCAGCTCGAGCAAACATACCTTCGACTGAACCAATGTGCATTCACCACAGTGAGCCCAACAATGATGTATATTACCTTTGTATCTGAAGTACAGTTAGTCTGAACAGACTACATAAGCCGAACTCAACTTCTACTCATCCTTTCATGTTCTTGAATTGTGGTCCAGACAAAAAAAAGTGTATTTGGCAGACTACCTTTAATATGTTATAAAAACAATCATAACAAATCTATAGTTGTATGGTTGTTGGGCTAGAGGGTTGGATCCTTTATGACAAAGATGAGTCCATGGAGTATGATTCCCTAACGACAAAAAAAAAACAAAAAAACTATCATTCACATAGAAAATGTCTTGTTGTTGGCATTCAACCTAATATCATCAACCAAAAGCATGCATCAAAAGCATGCTATGTGTACATGCTTGAATATACCTTAGGTGTGAGCTAGAAAGTTCCATTAGTTTAGCATGCGAATTTAAAAATTGTTGAAATGATTGAACACCATCAAGGAATTCAAGAAACTTCTATCCTTCTCTCCTTTCTAAGGTAGTCTGGCCTTTTTTTTTTTCCCTTCAAAATATGGCACACAAGTCAGTGGTGTTTCATACTAATATCTTGTAGCCATATCCATAATTTGTATATTAATAGTTAAGAAATGAAAATGTTAATACTGCCATACATTAGATGGAGATGCCATAAAAGTCCATCGTGGTAGCAACAACGCCAGCATGTAACCAAAGAAAGCAGCAGCAAACAGCACTGCGATTCCTGCAACAAATTTAGTCGCCCACCAAGTCATCCTAACGAAACAGAACTCTCCTTGTTCCATATGAATTTCATGGATCAACTGAGTATGTCTACATACCATCATTATGGAAAGAGGAAAAAGATGACAATTAAAAATCTACCTAGAGAAAGCCGAGCTCCATACTGGTCAGGACAATCATCTAAATTCAATTGGATCTCTCTGATTGCCTGATTTCCTCTGTCAACCACCAGAAGAGAGCAGCTACTACTGGCATACACTACCTCAAAATCGTCAGAGAACATTGCATCTTCAATTTGCAGAGTTATACAGCCCACTCTGTATGACTGCCCTGCTGCTATTGTCGTAACACCTTTCCAAACATACAATCCACTGTTCATTAGTATGTAGTTTAACTCTCACTTCTAATCGTTGCTCTAGTTTATTTTTTTTAGTAAAACTCTAATTTTTGAACGAAATCCTCAACTCACCAGTATCACTGATTTTCCGAATTGCTTTGTTCTTTATGTCAGCAACATAAATGTTACCCTTGCTATCGACTGTGAGGCCTGTTGGATGGTTCATCCTTGCTTCACGTGGTTTGCCATCAACATGACCGCTCCAACCTTTAGCTGAACCAGCAACAAGCTTAGGCCTGTCGTCTGTCCAAAAAATTCAGGCAGTGGAAGTCGGTGATAATATCAAAGAGATTAAGTTAGTCAACAACCCACAATAAGAGCACATTTACAACAATCATATTCGAGAGTGTATCTGGAACAAATGCTTAAAAGATTAAAAATAGTATGTCATATTCAAAGTAGCAAACATCAGTAGGGAAATTCTGGAATCAAACACATCGTGTTAACTGATTAGCAGTTATCTTCTTTGGCTCCTTTCTAATGGAAGACAATCACAAAATTGGATCATCATGGTATCGGAACAGTGAAACCATCATCACCAACCAGCAACTATTGCTGATATTTTTCAGAAGAACTTAGGCTGCTCCTCTAGATCATTACTTGGCTTACATCCAGTAACTTTACGATGTGTGAAGTAAGATCAGTCAAATATTCCACTGTGGAGGAAGTATCATAGTCATAAGTCCCTGGGACTAATAGATTCATTACCTATTTTACAGAAACCAGTTAACACCTTTAACATCCATAATTTATATTTCACATGGATATTGAGGAGAAAGATGAAGAGTTCAAGCATTAGAAATCCTTATGAAATTGCACATTGTAGGCCTCGTTCATGGTGTTTCATGTGGTATCATTGGTTATATTTGTGTCGTGCAAATGGACACTTCGATCTTTTTGAGAGGATAAACACACTCACATTTAGACAAGGGCAAAGAAACCTTGTAGATGTTGCTGTTCTTGGAATCCAGTACCAGAAGCTCCCCTCCCGGCGTGACTTCGACCGAGAACGGCTCGATTCCATGCTCACTCCCATCGAAAACAGTCTCGACGCTGTATCCACTCTCAAACTTCACAATCGAGTGGCTCGAGATCGCTGTTTAATCCAAAACACCAAATCAACTCAACAAAAAGAAAGAGAGAAATCAATCTTCGAGTCTTACCAATCCTCGAATCCAACGTCGCCGACCATAGCCGCCGCAGAAGGGCAGAAAAGAGATTGAAGAACAACACGCTTACCAGACCTTAAAACAAAATGCAAAACAGAACGATCAAAGCTCAACGGGGATCCCGTGAAACTCACAACCTCCCCCCTCCCTCTCACACACACACATAAACATCAAAATCTGCGCTCACTAGCTGGGGATGCAGCAGAGGCGCAGCAAAACCCTACGAAAAATACGAACAAAAGGAGCAACACCACCATCTTCTTCCGCCTCATCACTTCCGATTCACCTCAAAAAATATAGAAAAAAAAAATCAAAACTTGCAGCGACGATGAATCAAAGGACGCACTTCAACACGAATCCATAGGTACCTGCTGCCGATCCGCCTACTCCATCACTAGCTTATGGGCAAAGAGAAGAGGGAAGAGCGACGACGGATCGAGGAGAGATCGAGAGGAAGAATCTGTGGTTTTTAAGCTGGTAATTACGAATGCGAAAATAATTTAATGGGAAGAGAAAAGGACAATTTTTATTTTTGTAAAGGGAAAATTTTAAATACCTCCCGAGGTTTCTAAAAATATCAAAATGAACTCTGTCATTTGAAAAACATTAAAAAAAAAAACTCCAATACGATATAAATAGTTTAAAAAACTCCCTTACTAATGGAAAAAAAATAAATGAAAATGGTAAGACTATTATCTAGGGCTGTAAACAAGTCAAGTCGAACCGAGCTTTGGGGTGTTCAAGTTTGTTTGATAAGGTAATCGAGCCAAGCCGAGCTTAAAATGAACCAAGCTTTTGAAATGGTTGTTCAAGCTTGGCTTGATTTATTTTTTACAAGCTTGAGCTTGTTTGAAGCTTGACTTAAGCTTGGTTCGTTTAGATGTTATCAAGCTCTTAATTCAAACTATGCTTGAGCTTTGTTCGAGTTTGGTTCGTTTAGATATTATCGAGCTTTTAATTTAAGTTTGTTTGATTGTTTGAGACTTTTGTTTATTTGATTGGTTAATGAGCTTGATAATTCAAACTTTTTTATTTATTTTATTTTGTTTATTTATCATGTTGATAATAATTTATTAATAAACATGGATTACGAATGATGTTTACGAACGTTGTTCATGAACGTTGTTCACAAGTATTGTTCCCGAACTTTAACAAGCCGAACACATATGTGTTCATACTTGTTTGTTTAAGTTAACGAGCTGTTCAAGCTTGTTTATTTAATTGATCTTGTATATATTAAATGAACATAAATAAACTCTTACCAAGCTGAACACCAAGCTTGTTCATGAATATTTGATTCATTTACAGCCCTACTATTATCTACTGAAATGTATTGACAATTATACCTCTCAATCTTTCACCCAAGCATAATAACATTCGAAATAATTGATTCTCAGAAATATTAGAAGAGCTTTTATTCTTTAATCTCTCTTTATTATCTTTTTCTGTGAAGGAACGAATTGAAGAAAAAGTTAAAATTCTAAACTATTAGATCTTCTGTAAAAAAAAAAAAGGTATGCTCTTTGAATGTATTTATATAGGGTATGAAATGGTATTAGAAAATTAATTTGAAGTGGATTAAGAAAAAAGACTGAGAGGGTATAATAGTTAACAAATTTTAATAGAAAATCCTCTCACTTTATTTTTACATTAGTAAGGATTCTTTGAACTATTTATATCATGCTAAGAGTTTTGATGTTTTCGCAAACCACGAGGTTCATTTGAAGTTTTTCTGAACTTTAGGTGGTTTTTAAACTATTTATATTGTATCAGGGAATTTGTTGATGTTTCTTAGGGTTAGTTTTGATATTTTTTGAAACCTCGGGGGTAATTGAAAATCTTTCATTTTTAAAATACTCCTAAATTGTTTATAATTGTTTTCAAAAATACTCCTCTAAAACAAATTCGACGAATGATTTTTTTATTCCTCATTTTCATTTAAAAATTTTATTTTATTTTTAGCAAGACAAGTGCATTTAAATGAAAAACAAAATAAATATTATTATTTATATTTTTTTGGCATGGGACAAATTGAAATATCTCCATTTATGTTAGTTCCTAAAAATAAGTTTCCTCTTTTTAAAATTACGTTTTAAAGTTTTGGACAAATATCATGAACATATTTCTTTTAATTTTAACATATTTTATCATAAAATTATAATAGGACTATCACGCTAATATTATTATTATTATTTTTTCCATTTGTATTTCTAACTTAGGCACCGTAATTGATATTAGGGTAAACACGATCCTAATTTATTAGTTCTCATTTATTTACAGGCAATTGACATAGGCAACATTATAATTTGATTATCTTAACTTTACTATTTACATTAGTTACTATTTTAATTAAGTTAATCCATTACATAATTTGAGGATGAGCTATTCCTACGAATGTCTAAGATAAAAAGTGATAGTTTTATAATATTGTAAAATAAAAAAAAAATTCTTTTATCATATGTATATATGATAAAAGGGGAGTGTATGTTAATATTAAAATTTAATTTGATTTAAGACGTCATAAGTTCAAATCATATAAATAATACAAAATTAAAAGAGCGCTTGATATATATTTAGTAATGAAAATGATACTGAATTTGATTAAGAAAGGAATGAGTTTAACGATAAATTAGAGAGTGTGAGTTAAAACATGATACTTATACATTGATTCTGATTTCTATCTACCAAACATCAAGAATAGAAATAAAACAGATTACATTCTCATTACATCCTTTTAAATCCGCCAGCACCACTAAGTATAATAAGTCCGACTCTTTCTAAGATCATATTGACAAAAACGTTATATCCAGTATAGTTACTAATCCATCTAATATACTAACTAATCCAATGTCAAATAAATTCAAGAGTCATTTGACTCTTGACATGTGCCACTAGCTGTTGAAAACTTCAAATACTACATGCATACTTTTTTTTAATATTTCAGATATCAAACTCTTCTAAGGAAAATTTTCACCAACCACAAGTTAAATCCGAGTTGTGTTGCCTACTTTACTCATCTAAATGACAACTCTCTATTCTTTTTAATTGACACAAGATATCCCACTTTTGGACTAATCCTTAGAGTATCCGGCTCTATAAAAAAATTTTATTCATCACTCAAGTAAATCAAGAAGCACATGTAACAGACAACCCCATCCGCCTAACTTTTTTTAATCAACCATCCATTAAAAAAAATTACCCATTAATTTCCTTAAACTAGAACTCTAAGGATCTAAAAATAAAAAATAAAAAAAAAACATTATACCACTACATCGCGAGAGCGACAGCCCTCCATCACTACGACAGCTCTCTATGAGCGACAGCTCTATGATTTTGTGTCTAACAGTTTGACCTCTCTCGAAATTACAAAAGCCATTTGATGCACAAAAGGAGGGAATAACCGCAATTCAATAAGGACTCACATAAGGCCTCTCCACAGTCAAATAAAATAGCAAAAGATGTATCATCTTGGCAAATGCCTTCTGTTGGAACCCCACAATTATTTTGGTCATACTCAGCAACCAAGACGGTGAGGTTTCAGCCTGTCTCTGATTGCTCATATGGTCCGCTTGAATCGCTTCCGGTCTGACCGAATCCATTCGGTGCAAAGAGATATAAGTTGAGAAAACAAGAGAAAAATGCAACGACATGGATAGGAAAGTCCAATATCTGTACAAAGTTCCACACAGGGCACACGGCTAGGAGCAACAGTACTTTAACAAATGTACCAGGTAACAAATTGAGATTACACCTCGTGGAAATAAACATTTGTTACCTCATACCATATTCGAAGAAGCATTAACTAGCAGGCAAGTCATCATGGAAAACCCCACACTTCGTTGATGGTCAACGGAGGATACAGAAGGCAGCTAGCCACATTTTCAAAATCCATGAACTCCTTTCGGTTGGATTTTACTATGCCGTAGCATGCAGATAATGAAATAACAGACTGAAGCTTCCAATACTTTCCTCCTCTCGTAATGCTTTGATTGCTGCCAAGTATATATCAGTGGAAAGTTTTAAAACCTAATCAGTTGGTAACAAGCAAATTACCAGTGTAAGCACCTGTATAGCATGTTTCATTCTTCACCATTGTGAGAATCATCAACATGAGAAGCAACGCCACGGCTGAAGCGCCCGGGGTTTCTCGTTTGAGTATGATAACGTTCCTTGTACTTCTGCCTGGAAGCATGGTGACCCTGTGCCTCTTGATCAATGTTCGAGTTTAACTGGTGAAATGCATTGCTAGGCTTACTGTGAGAATCAACTGGCTGGTATTCAAAATGTGGAGTATTCTTATGTTGATCTTCGATTCTCTGAACATTTGATTTTCCAGAAGTATGCATAAAATCCCGACCCCGATATGTTGCCTCCTGCCCTCTGTTAACACGTCCATTGCGATGTCCATATTGGTGTGGTGGAGAAACTTGATTTTCACGCTGAGGATTCATATCTCCAACTGGTCTTCTGCTATGCATCTGCTCCAGTGATGAAGCAGAGTTACGAGACTGTTCTTTCTGGTTCAGGGTGTTGCTAGTCTCATTGTTTGGGTGGTTACTCCCAGCACCAGGGTAACTGAACTTCTCAGGCCTGCCATCATAATAGAAGTTTCTTTGCCCTCCACTGCCCCTACCTTGCTGAATTTGAGACTTCGGTTTCCAGTGAGAGTGAGACCTAACGTGCTCACCAACAACATTCTTACCATTATCATTTACGAAAATTTTCACATCATTCTCACTTGTACTTAAATTCAGAGGATTGACACAATTTTTATCGTTTGTTTTGTTCTTGGAATTATAATCATCAGCAGTCCCATAATTGCTTCCTGTAACTCTGTGAGCTTGTTGATGTTTTGGCATGCTTCTGATTCCCTGATCTTTAGTCAGGACAGGAACCGCATCTGAATTTTTCTGCATGAGATTGTCACCACCCTCCCAACCATCAGATCTTACCTGTTCTGGTAATGGTAGGTGCTGATTGGAAGGCTTCTCAAAAGTTTCGGTAGCATCAGAAGGTTGCACATTTTCATTTGAAGCCTGTGAATGAAGAAATGTATCAGCTGAATTCCTCTGACGCCAAGAGGCTTGAACCCTACCACGCCTACCAGGCTTATTGTCCTCTGTCTTCTTTGTATCAGCACCAAATTCAGATGAGCCATCAAAATTACCTGGCCCAATTTTGCAATCCAAATAGGGTTTCTCGGGCACCTCATCTGAAGTCAATTGACTGAGATGGGTCGAAGACTTTTGAGTGCACTCCTGCTGCAAGTGCTCTTTGGCGACAGCTTTAGGAACATATCTCTCCATCTCAGCCCTCTTTGTTTTTGCGCCACTGATATCATTCCCATTCTGTAATGAAGAATCAGAGAGATTTCCTATTCTACTATTCTGCTTGATTTCCTCCGGTTGCTCAATCTTATTTGCAGGCCTTATGGGTGCCCAGATGACCGTCTCACTTCCATGAACCTTGTCAGTAGGCCTAATTGCCTGATGGTTTCTTGCCATCTTTCTAGATGGCTGGGGCTTCCGATGGTTGTTCATCTTGCCTTGTCCTTCGTCAACAACTTTAGAAGACCCTTGGTGAGAGTGTACTATGCCATCCCCACACTCCCGACCACTACCATGGTCAGAAGAAATTCGGGCAGGAACTGATGAAGTTTCCAAAACTGGTGGTGCAGGATGAAGCTTAGAACTTTCACTTGGGGATTCTTCAATCTTTTCATTCAAATGTGTTGATGTGCTAGAGCCAAAAAAAGTATCATCCTTGTTCCTATTCCTCACATTTCTATGAATTTTTTTCTTCTGTTGCAGAGAAGGATCCCCATTATGCGGCAATATGTCAACACTTGATGCAGGTGTATTGACTTCAACAAGCTTTTGTGAGTTCTCTTTCTTCTCGCTGGTGAATTGCATTTCATCTGATTTGCTCTCATGTGCAATCTCATCAAGAAGCTTTGAACCTGCATTGTCCCTCATCGCTGACTTCTCACCTGAGTTTTTCTCCTGTGGAAACTTCTGCCTTCTTCGGTATCCCATGGGTCTATGCTTAGAACCACTGGAACCATTAAACTGTGAACCTTCTCGGGTCACGACTTCCGTAGTGTTTGTATGATGCTCCATTGAAAGAGTAGGTATACTGCCAGATCTAGAATCTTGGGCAACTGTTTCTGGAGTCTGAGAAACAGGATCAGAAGGCAAAGAAACTACCGGTCCATCTTTGTTACACTCATTTGCCTGTAGAGGCATATCCACTGTGGAGAGAGTAACATTTGAAACTATATCTGCTCCAGGATCTTCTTGCTGCTGCAGATTATGACGAAGGGATGATAACTCATTTGACTTAAGTTTCATGCTTTGAGCCGCCGAGCGTCTATTCAGTTCTTCCAACTTTGCAAGAGCTTTTGCTTTTTGCTCCCTTGTTCTCTCTTCCTCCTGTTTCTGTAACTGCTTTGCACGTTGAGCAGCCAACTCTTTCATTTTAGCACGCTAGCAGACAAGCCAGGAAAATGACATCAAATACATTTATCAACACACCTATACCATTTTTCGAAAAGAAAGAATGTTGGTTTTTTATAAAGATTCAATGAACATTGTATTCTTTCATACATAAAATATCTAAAATCTAATATCATCTGGTACTTCTCATAACTTATGAACCTACCAATTCATTTAGATCTTCTGTTACATTAGAATTAGCTTGCAAAAAGTTTAGAAGACACATACGAAGAAGATGAATATAAGCTTAGTCACTGTAAATAAAAATGGAACAAAAGCTACTGAATTTATCAAAATGAATTTCATCCAAAAACAACACACTCAAGATGTAATGATGTGTTCCATCTATAGTTGCAGCTTATATTTTTGCTAATACTTTTTTATTTCATATAGGATTTCAAATATATACACACCCAGAACTGAATTCGTACTTGCTATATCAATTCAGACATAATATAAGTAACAAACAATGATCTTGACATGGCCATGACTTCTATGCTCACATATTTTAAATCATTGAAAACCATTATAAGGAGTGAATAACACAATTTTAGTGTACAGATAATAACAGAGCATTTGCATGCGGGGAATTATATATTCAAATATGTGTATCTATTCAAAAAAACAATCTTTCACACAATTTATTAAGAACAAACCTCTTACACTTCATAGTAATTTTATCTATTTTCTGTTGGAATCAGAGGTGCTGAATTATATCTGTATGTCATTGATAAATCAAGCAGAAATCATCCAGAGCTGATGAAAGTCAAAATTTTGTATATTGCATCTAACTTGTACCTATCAATTCCAAAAAATTAAAAAACTAAAAAAAAAACAAGAGAGATGAACAATTTGTGGGAAGCAATCGGCAGTTATTTGTCAACTAACTGTAATATACATTACTTGGAACTCATAGTTAGAACTTTGATAAATGCACTATCTATCTCCTAGTTTTGCAATCACAACATTTACCAAATTAGAAGTCGACACTGACCTGGTCTTTGTGATCAAGTGAATCTGAATAGGCATCTTCAGTAACAGTTTGTTCCATGGGAACAACAAAAGGCCCTTTTCCAGAAGATTCTCTTGTCAGCTCGCCATCAATTTGATTATCTAACCTCGAGTTGGAAGAATAATCACCCCTGCCAGGTTCAGAGGGAGCTCCCTTTGAAACATAAGAACCTGATTCAATTGACACCAAATCCATGGGGTCTGACTGTCCAGAAACAATTATTGAATCAACGGTGTGCGTGTCCAAAGAATACCCCTCAAAAGAACTTTGGATAGCAATACCCCTAGCTTTGGTAAAATGTCCCGGCCTTGCATCGGCAACTTTTGATTGTTTTAATCTCTCTTGTTTAGACGGCAATCCTCCAACTATGCTGTGGTTTTCAGCACTCCTAACTTTGTTATTTAAGCCTTCTATTTTTTCAATCAGTGCAACGTTCTTTCTAGTAGCTGAATTAGGCTTCCAATCATAAACCGGTCGAATTGAAATATTTGGTTCTCTCTTAAGTATACCTTCAGATGTCCTATGGGAATTTACTTTCAAGTTAGAGATAATAGGATTTGAAGCCTGGCACATACCATCACCGGCTACCTTCAGTGATGCTTCGTGATCGCTTACCAGATTAATGTCATTGGCAATTTCATTCTTTCTGCTACCTGCAGACTGCTCTCTCTCCTCAGATATGGATGCTTCAGGT
>JBAMIB010416421.1:0-33702 GCA_037177415.1 Kaempferia rotunda | reverse complement strand
TAGACACAGGAGTTAGCAACACATATGACCTAATCCGAACTTGGTGGGTCATATCAAATCAACTTGGGGACCAACATACACTGTGATCATGGAAGAGGTGGACAGGGTGACAAAAGCACTTTATATAATAATGAGACGAGTCAAAACTCTGACCAAAGAAGAAATTGTGAAAGATGTAGAAATTGTAGAGGTCATCAAATGAGGTATGAGAAATCTAAAGTTGATTGCTTTACTTGTCATCATCTTGCCCACTATTATTGGGACTGTAGAAATAATATGACAGAGACAAACAATTTTACGGAGAGCAATGATGCAAATTAAAGAAGATTCGAGCCCTACCTTGCTTATAATTTGCAAAAATGATTCAAACTAGAATGAGAGTAGTATCTTGATTTCAGCCAAAGTAACCACATTTTTAGAAGGAGAATCAACCTATGGATATATTACTTTTGGGGACTCTTCGAAAGTTCAAGTGAAACGTAAAAGTACATTTTGATTCGTTCAAAATATGAGAGTCATCAATTAATTTCTAATGTATTTTATATGCCGGTTATGAAAAGTAACCATTTGTGTTTTGGCCAATTATTGAAAAATAATTATGATATTATTTAAAAGATAAATAATTGATGTTAAACAGATGAAAATGGAAGATTGCTCGCTAAGCTACCTACGATAAAAAACTGGATGTTTTTCTTAAATATTTAAAATGATGTTCCTATGTGTTAAATATCCAATCAATTTGGCCGCCGTTGAATGCAATGTTGACCAAATTTCTAATTGGACGACCCGATTTGAATAAAATGCCCCCAAAACTCGAGTCCAATAATCCATCGAAGTTGTGCTCGTTCGAATTTGACCATCGCGCCATTTCACGAAGCTCCCCATTCGACTTCCCGCGCTCGGCTACACTCTCCCGCAACTAAATATCCAAATCCCTAGCTTTTTCCCCAATCCATCAGCAAGGACGATCTCTAGGTGTGTGGATTCTTCCCCTTCTTTTTGCTCCCCTCTCCGTCTCCAATCTCCAAAACCCTATCCGTGCTCTCTCTCGACGCCTCTTCCTCCTCTTCTCGTCTTTTTTCTTTGCCTGCTTCAAGTGGGATCGCCGGCCTCTTATCTCTCAGGGTTCTGGTTCTTTTCTTCGTCGGTGGCAAAGTGATTCGGCAAGGATCTATAAGCTTTGGTGATGTATGGCTGTAGGTTATCTTATTTTACGGTTTATCTTCACCTTTTTGCATTTATTTTATTTATATGAAAAATTCCAGGGGAGCATCTTATCGACGGTAAATCCTCGATCCGAAGAAGAAATAGAAGTTTGAAGGAGTTCACTTGCAATTCATTTGAACTTACGTGAAGGAAAACCTTGGATACGACAAAGTGAAGTCTCCATTGAATAGATCTCTCTAGTCTGTCTGAGCTACTTTCTTTCTTACTCATGGGGTCCTGATCCGAAGTCTTTGTCAGTTATGGCGGATTTGGCTCATCTGGAGAAGATGGGCCGAGAGCTCAAATGCCCGATTTGGTATAGAAATACATCGATCTCCTTATATGGTTTATCCATTATTGTTTATTCTGAACTTACCAATGAAAGTTTGTTCTGAGATCTATAGCAACTCTTATAAATCTTATGTTGATAAAATTTCTTGACCTAAAATGGATAGATGTGCATCCGGAGAACCTGTCATTCTCAACTTTTTTCCCGCTGAATTCCTTTCTGGAGGCAACTCAATTTTGTTTTTCTTGTTCAAAATTGAATGTTCGTTTGTGCAGCTGGAGTCTGTTGAAGTCTGCAGTATCACTTGCATGCAATCACATCTTTTGCAAGTGAGTATTTGTTTGATTTACATGTGCCTTAAATTCTTTTTGGTTTTATTATATTGCTTATTTTATCCATTCCCACCTAAATTCAGCTTATGCATTAAGGAGTCAATGAGATCCATGTCAAACTGCCCAGTCTGCAAGGTTCCATTCCGCCGAAGAGGTTAGCTTGCACAATTTCAAATCCTATTTTAAGGAGAAAAATGTGACGAATGGTATTCTTGTTATCCAAAACCAATGTATTTAGTACCACATCAGCTTATATAGATTTCATTCTCTATGCACACAAGATTGTGTTATGAATTGCATCAGCGAATACGATACTTACAGCAATCTATATCTATTGCGACTTTATAATTTTCCAACACAAGTAATTTCCTGTCCTTTTGACATTAATTTAGAGTTGACTAAGCCATATGTGAAATTTTCTTTCCTTATTCCTGACTTGTTTTCCATTTATGGGATTGTGCATTGCTTTTATTTTACTAACTCATTACCAGTATGCTGCATTTAAATGATTTGGTTGGAACAAATCCCATCTTCCATTTTGCATAGCTAACGTATTTATTTGACATCCGATCAAAACTCCTTTGAGGATAAAGCTGTGCAAATGAACTTTGTATTATTTAAAACTTGATAGTGTTTGGTTAAATTAGTTGAAGATCGAAGATAGATATTGGTAGATTGTTGATGGTGCATGATATTTGATAGTCATCTGTATATTTGATCACCTATGACTTATTATATTATTGCTATTTTGCAATTGTAGTGTTTCATAAGTGTCTGTGTTCTATTGCAGAGATTCGTGCTGCTCCTCACATGGACAATTTGGTAAGCATTTACAAAAACATGGAAATTGCATCCGGGACCAACATCTTATCAACTCAAACAAGCCCTCTTATTCAAGTTGGAGGTGACAATCTTTTCTGCTGCTTTGCTTTTTAACATGACTAGAAGCCACAAACTCAGTCAGTACATATTAGTACTTGTGCCAAGAAGCGCAATGTTGATGATTAAATGAAAAAGACTAAAAAATGCAGTTCTTGTTATTCTTTAAATATGTTTATATTTCCTGCTATAAGTTTGTCCACTTGTCACGGGATAATGTTTTACTACAATCCGTGAATAAGTTTTCTACTTCTGTGGTTTTTGTCTAGCTCTACTAATCTTTGGCCAATTCCATGCAAATATTTCTAGCTGATCAAGAGAAAAACAACCTTGCGAGTACAATTAAGGTGAAATCACAAATAAAATCTAAGAGAAAGGGAACGTCCAAAATTAGAAAGGATATTTCCAAACATTCTCAGCACATGCCAAAGCAACCTTCTTTTCCTGCTAATAAGAGGGTGCATGTGACTCCATACCCTATTTCTGAGACTCCACTGAGATCCCCGAAGTTCTCCATATTAGAAGATCCAGAAGTTGAGCTCATAGACGATAAAGAATTGAGTAGAAGTGAAAGAATGGTTCCAGATAGCGCGGAAGATGGTTTACTTCAACCATTTTTCTGGCTGAGGGACGATGAAGAAGGTGGTGAAACTCCCAAAAAATTAAGTCAGCAGCAAATAATGGAAACTCCGTCGCCATACAGTGCTCCACGTTTCAGCGACATCAAGGATTCTGATGATGATAAGACTACAAACACACCTACTGTATGTGATCTCAGAATTTTTCCTTTCATATATGTCAATTGGAGCATTCAATTTGGTAAAACTGTAATGCAGAATAAGTTGGGCATCGCAGAAGACTGTGACAGTGAAATGTTTGACTGGACTCAAAGAGCTTGCTCTCCTGAGCTATGCTTAACACCTCAAAAAACCCAGGTAATTCTAATTTTGAAATGTTTCTTTCTCTTGTGCTTCTGTCTTATATATTTGCATACTTTTTCTTATTAAAATTGCGGTAGATGCATAATCAGCATAGGAAGTGGCTTTTGCATATGCCAGAAGAAAAATGCCATGACTCTTACTGTGTGGCTGCACCATCTGATATGGTCAGAAAGGAAGATGAAAAAGTTGGAAGACATGATGCAAGAGAACGATATCTTAAAAAGAAGAGAAAGCAAAAAGGTAAAATAATATCAACAAAAATAAAATCACCACAGAGATGTCAATATGATAACAATGGAGAAGGTGCTATTGATTTTGAAGAAATGTTCAAAACAGTAAGTCCTGGAGAACAAAGGATAGGCAAGGTGCATCGTAAAAGATCCGTTAGCTATAAAAAATCCTCTAGTCCTACATGTTCAAATAATGAAAAGGACAATGCTGCACCTGTGCCTAATGAACAGTTTCCCAATATATCTAGTAAGGCAAAATATTTGGATGTCTTAAAAGACAATATGGCATCTTATAAGTCCGTTAAAAGAATAAAGATGACTTACCCAGAGCAGCCAATGTCAAAAAAATCGAAAGCTGAACAAGTCAAGTTACTAGGAGATATTGAAGATTCTGCTAATGGGGCAGAAAAACAAGAGCAAGTTTGCCAGGTAAAACTTCCAAATTCAATTGAGTCAATTCATCAGCACGGTAAACTGAGGAAATATTCTGGAAGTATATCAAAGAAAAGAGTTAAAAGGAGGCTGAAGCATCCGTTAGAAGAGACGATAGCTGGTAAATTTGAGCGAAACGAGGGTACTTCTATGGTGGATGCAATTGCAATGGTTAATCCTGGAAGTGAAAATAATCAAATTTCATCCAAGTCTTCCATGGAATTCCAAACAGATTTTACTGTTAAAAGTACACCCACTTGCAAAACTTTACAAGGCAGTAGTTTGAGAAGATGCGAAAAGTTAAACTCTCAAGTTCAATGTACTTTCTGCCATTCCTCAAATGACACTGAGGTATGTTTAGTTCCGAAGTGGTTCTTGTTAACTATTGTTTGGGAATTTACTATTCAGAGAAGAGGCTTCACAGGATTCCGGAGAGATGATGCACTATTTTAACGGGAATCCTGTGGCTCCATATTTCAACGGTGGCACTAACATTATACATTCTCACAAGAATTGCACCGAGTGGTATAGTTTCTCATTGCTTGTTATCACTACTAATATTTTTTCCTAAATGTAGTTTGTTTCTGAGCATCATTAAACAATATATTTACTATGAAGGGCCCCTGATGTCTACTTCGAAGATGGAATTGCCATCAATCTTACAGCTGAGGTATCGAGAAGCAGAAGGATAAGGTGCAGTTGTTGCGGTGTCAAAGGTGCGGCCCTTGGATGTTATGAGAAAAGTTGCCGAAAGAGTTTCCACTTCACGTGTGCTAAGTTAATGCCAGAATGCAAATGGGACATTGTAAGTTACTGGTGAAATTTGTCAAGATTTGTTTCTGACGCAGGAGTATACTTGGGTTATTGATACTTGCACTCGATTCTGATTAGTTAGTTCCCTCATGCAAAGCAATGGTTTAAAATATCAACTTGACATTCTTTAATTAGCATCATTCTTTTAATTACAATTCGTGCTTTTACTGCGGCTGTAAAACTATCAACTCTGCATTCTTTAATTTGCATCGTTCTCTTTGATTAAAATTCGCTCTTTAACCGTGGCAGCAAAACTTTGTGATGTTATGCCCCCTCCATGCATCTCTCAAGTTACCTTGTGAAGTCCCAGATTTTCAAAGGCAAAGAAGAAAGAGGTCTGCGACAAAAAGGTGAGTGTTAACGGATTGAATTACTCTTGCCTCAAGCATAGTGTTATGTTCATAACAATAAAATTTACTGTTTGATTTTGTTTGCTGTGTGCATCGGTGGAAAACAACAGATCATCTCAAGAATTATTAACAAGTAATCCTTGTGATAATCAGAACCAGTTGTGGACCTGGCCATTAGGTTCATTCAAATGGGTGCTTTGTTGTTCAGCACTCTCTGCTGCAGAGAAGGTAACTACATTTTGGTATTATAATAGATGGAAACTAATGGTTTCCCATTGATCCCAACTCAAAATTACCATACAGGAAACGGTTGTTAAATTTTCTAAGATGAGCGGTGTCCCCATAGTAGATAAATGGAAACCAGAAGTTACTCATGTCATTGCATCAACTGATTACGGTGGTGCTTACAAGAGAACCCTCAAGGTCTTGAAAGGCATCATAAATGGAAAATGGATACTAAAAGTTAATTGTAAGAAACCTACCGGGCGCCTTTTAAAGTCATTTTGGCTACCGCTTATTTTAACCTGGAGGCATTGGTATTTAACAGTTGTTTTTTATTGGTGCAGGGGTCAGGGCATGCATAGAATCATTGAAACCAATCGCTGAGGAGAAATATGAAGCCACTATCGATGTGCATGGTATCAGCAATAGCCCTCGAGTGGGAAGATTGAGGGCTATAAACAAGGTAATTATCATCTTTAGTATTTGGTTTTATTTCTATACTATTCTACAATTACAATACAGCATTGATCTAAATAACAATTACTAAGACTAGATCTAAAGGATCGATTGATCCATCAGTATTCAGCTTGATTCATATTAGGTAATTAGGATGGAAAACTCCAAATAGTAGGATGATTGAAAAATAACAATTACTAAGACTAGATCTAAAGGATCGATTGATTGGGATGCAAATCATTAATATATACAAATCAGCTGCAAGTTAAATGGCTGCATTTTTCCAACTGATGTTTGTCTTGTTTGCCATTGCGTTTAAGTGGTACCCAATACTTGTTCTCCATTCACATAGGCCATTTCTCTATTTATGTGTATAATCTTTAATAAAATTTCTGTTACAGGAACCGAAGCTCTTCAGTGGATTAACATTTTATTTGAGTGGGGATTATTCAGCATCATACAAAGGCTACTTGCAAGACCTTGTGACGGCAGCTGGAGGAGCTATCTTGCAAAGGAGACCTATCTCGAGGGATCATGAAAGATTGCTGGGCGTCTCTTCCGCTGACAAAATACTGATCGTTTATAGTGTTGAACATCCTCAGAAGTATAACCTCGACAGCAATAAAGTCATCGATCGTAGGCGTTCTGAGGCTGAAGCCCTTGCTGACGCTTCAGGATATACTCTGGCTACCAGTGCTTGGATTATTGACTCAATTGCTGCATGCAAATTACAACCTTTAACTTGATGTAAAATCTCTAGTTTCCAAAGAAGGCTATAACAACTTTGGTATTCGATCACTAGTGTAAGAAGTTATAGCAATTTGGTTTCTAAGCAAATTTTTGTTTTTTGTTTTGCCCTGGTTTAACATGTTAACTTAGCACCAAGTAAAAGCATTTACATTAATTATCATAAATTAAATTTTCACTCTATAATTTATATTTTATATAAAAAAAATCTCTACATTAGTTATCTTATTCATTTTCTAAATATATATTGTATATATAATAGTTCTCTAAATTAAGTAAATTGAATTTATTTTCTAGATATTAAAATAATATTTCTCTCTTCTCTCTCTACTAAATATTTGGATTACTAGAAATATTTATTTAGACTATAAATATATCTAAATAAAAACTAAATTTAATATTATCTAGTAAGTGAAACATAGGGTATCTAAGTTATTACTAAAACAATAATAATACGAGAAAGAATTATGGTTGACATGATACTGCTTTAAAATGTCTTTGTAGTTCGTAACTGATTACGAGAAAGAATTATTGGTGGAAGAATATATTCCCTTGGAAAGAATGGAATCTTATAGCAAATTGCAGTTTTATATTTATTCATAACAAAGTTGGAGATCGTAAATGAAGCATTACGTTATTGCTCGTTCCACCTCCATTTGTTTAGGCGTAATCTAATGACTCGTCATGATAATGTCTGCCGAAACCCATCAATTTTTATTTTAAGAAGTGAATAAAAGTTGACACCGACTCTGAAGCATTAAACAAGGATAAATTATAGAGTCATTACGTCCTCGGAATATTTCAATTTAACTCAATGGTATATATTAAGAAGGTTAATCATTGACTCAAACACAAAATTTAATAGATAGCGTAAACACATATTAAAAGCACAATTCTTTTGTATTTTGGACAAAAATGTCACCCCCAAAATTAAGAAAAACACTACTTGAGCATCTGTGTTTTTTTTTTTTATCAAATGAATATCACTCTCATAATTTTATCTCGAAATTATCTTTTAACCCAGAGCTATTAAAGCTAATGGATAGCTCCAATATGTAGCAGTTATCTAATACCTTCTACATATTGTAGAAGTTATCGGATGCTGCTACAACGTATAGAAATTATCCAGTAGCTACTACATATTTAGGGTGAATTTATGATTTAGCTAAGATTTATACGTGAAGCTAACTAGTAGTTGATACAATGTGTAGAAGCTACTCAGTAGATGTTACAATATGCAGAAACTATTTAATAGCTGTTACAACTTGTTTAGAGTGGGTTTATCATTTAAAATTTACATTGCGTAGAAGATATCCAGTAACTACTCATCGTGTAGAAGCTACTCGGTCACTGCTATAACATATAATAGATATTCAATAGTTGCTATAACATATTTAATGTGAGTAGAATTTAAAATTTAGTGTTTATGATATATGAACAATATTATATCACAATACTATTTACCTACTTGGTTAAAATTATTTAAGCTTTATCAAAATAATTTTAAAATAATTGTAAAAGCTGTTTTGACATAATAATGTTAATATATCTTAAACCCTAAATTTTAAACTCATATTAAATATGTTATAATAGTTGCTAGTAGCTTCTATATGTTTTAATAATTACTAAATAATCTCTATATAGTATAAATTTTAGAGCTTGAATTATTTGTAAGTATATTATAATAGCTGCACAGTAGGTTCTATAAATAACGTGGATGAAATGATTAGTTTGAGTTAAAATTACGGGGAGGTGTGAGAATCCATTTGAATTTTTTAAAAAGAAAAATGGACCTTTTTTCCCCCTAAAATCTAGGATATTCTTTATATTTTTAAATTTTATAATAAAATTATTATTTTGTTTAAATTATTATTATTTTAATAATTTCATAATAAAATTATCACATGTTTTCTAAATTATTATTATTATTAATTATTTTGCTACCACGATGCCTTTTCATTTTGTTGGGGTGTCACGCCTCTGTATACTTCTTTTGTACCCAAGCTCGTACAACGTTGGCGATTGGTTTCGTTTCGTCCCCGTTTACGGTAAGGATGTAGGTCGATTACGTGTCAGTATGGTTTCTCGTGTTTGAGTGTTGTGTTCGATACGCCTCTCTCTCATCATCGTCGTCGCCATTTCAATTCCTGCGCTAGTCCGCGACCAGTTCACGAAGAAGCCCTCTTCCGTGGCTCGTTCTTCGGCCTTCGTTTTATCGTCTCGCTGATCTTCTCATCTTTATCTTTTGCTCACTGCAATCTTGTTCTTTCGCTCTCTCGGCCACTTTTTCACGAGCAGTGGCCGTAGCCGACGAAAAAGCAGCCGAATAAAGATAGGGTTCTTCAGATTCCCGTGTTTCGTCTTTTCTTTTTCATTTTGCGGGAGGAAGACCGGATTTCTTTTTTCCTGCTGTGTAGGCGTCGCCCGGATTGAAGGCGGCGTCTAATAAGATGGAGTAAGTGGATAAGGAGGATTTAGACCAATTTTTGTAGTATAAAAAATGTTTTTTTTTTCGCCCTGAGAACTTCTAGTTTTTGCTGAGCTTTCTGAAAAATGTCGGTGCATGATATAGATTGCATCGGGGGTGAAGACAGATGAAAAGAGGGATGTGCTCGGATGATGAAGGTTCGGGTGGGTCTCTTTTGGAAGGTCTATAATTAGCAACTGGCTTTTTCGATTTCCATGGGCAGCGAAGGCTTGTTTAAGCGAGGCTGGAAACTGTTCCAATCAAAGAAGCAACCCTTTTCGGGAATCCGAGTTGTTGCTGGCTCCACCAGAGAGAGGCTGTTGTTTTTATTTGAGCGTCACTGGCCGCTGATCTATCGATTGTGCCTGGTTGCTGCTAGGTTTCTTCTTAGGTTTTTGTCGCAGTGGAGGGAATGTGCTGTGGGAGGTCTGAGGTCCGTGTTTATTTTGGGTCCGACAGCTCTATTCGTCATTTTGTGGAGTTTCTTCCTTTGCTTGGCTTCAACAACATCGCTACTTTATGTGCTTCCGAGTCTGGTTCGTATCTATCAAATTATTTTCATACGCGAACACTGTTTCTCCGTCTGATCTTCCTTGCTTCATTTTGATACGCTTCTCTTAATCTTCTCTTGTGATTGTGTTGTTTGGTTTTTTTGTTACGCTCTCCTTCAAATTTCTTCTAATTTGTATGGTCAGACCGATGCTGCCTCGATCGTGAAAGTTAATGATCTTATGTTCTCAATAGCCTAATGTCCTAGTTTACCTTTCCTGATATAAAATCCACAATAATATGTTCTAAGCCGTAGAAATTCTTACAATCCAACCACAATTGTATTTTAAAGCACGCACATATTCATTACATCTCTTATTTGCTGTGACTAGCACTGGTAAACAGGAGTGATGCACTAAAACTTGATGTGCATCTCATAGAAGTATATTGAAATTTGGAAGTCTCTTATGGTGACCATTTCTATAGAAACCAGATGGTATCATATTTGATTTGATTGTTCTTCCTAAATGGGCCGTATTAAGACAAGTGTTAGGGATCAAACCTGCTAGTTGAATGTTGAGTTATAAAGCGAATACATAAGTAGAACATGAGAGTTGTAGAGATGAGAATGTCAAGTAGATGTGAGGACATATTAGGATGTATAAGATAAGAAATGAGAATATTAGAGAGAGTTGAGGTTGTATTTATTGAGAGAAAACTCTAAGAGACATATTTTAGATGGTATGAATATGTACTTGGGCGACCTATAAATATCTTAGTTAGTCGATGTGAGACCATGATAAATACACACATTGATCAAGAAGAGGGAGATCAAATGAGACTTGGTTAGCAACGACAACCCAAGATAAAATTAATTTAAATATAGATGAGAATATAATAGGGTATCAAGTCCAATGTTGTAACAGAATCCATATAGTTGATCTCATTTAGTGGGACAATGGCTTGGTGGTTGTTGTTGTTTAAACTTTAACTTTGCTTTGTCTATAACTGATCACAAGTTGTTGTTTGTCGGTGTTTAAATTTTATCTAATTCTGCTACTTTTTCCATGCTTGTATTTGCGATTTCTGTCAAAGATTTAACAAGTTATAAATATCTTTTGTTTTTTGTGAGCTGCTGCAGCAGGTTCTTCTCACTGTATATATATATATATATTTTTTTATTTTTTATTTTTACAATAGGGTCCAAGTTTAATATTCAAAGCGAACTATTCAGTCTTACTTGGTATTCTTGTCTTGTGATTAGTGGTGGAGCTACATAGGCTCTTTAGGGGTCAATTGATCCCAATATACCTTTTAGAATATATACCTACTACACATTATATAATATATGTTATAAAATCGTTTTTAATCATAGTACTTGTATGTTTGGCTCCATATGCCCAGTGTAAAACTCTTTGATTATTGTGAAAAATGTCTGAATGATTTTCTTGATAATTAATATACCTTTAATACATTTCATCCTTTGTAATTTTGCATTTTGATGGCATTTCTATGCCCTCATCTCAACTAGTTTTTCCACTGGTTGTTCCAGGCTGCTGCTTCTGTAGCCATTCACTACTTGGGCTTTACGCCTGGACTTTTTATTGTTGGGAATTATGGAATTTTGATCATGTGGATCTATGGATACTTCTGGATGACAGCAATTATATTAATAACTGCAGGTAAGCAAATACATTTTTATACTACATCTGTACTGACTTTCTCATACTTTTCCAGTAAATGGATTTTTCTATTCTGATTGTGTACAGGTTATATGTTCTCACTTAATCGGGCACGGTTCTTGACCTTGTTGGCAACTGGATATTCTGTTTATTCTGTCTATACCCGGGTTGGATTACTAGGAGTTTTCCTGACGTTAAATCTTTCTTTCATCTCTAATGATATTTTAAATAAGTTGCATCAAAGATACAACTATACTGATGAAGACATACACATGGAAGAGCAAAAGGATTCAGAACCAATTGTGGAAGACTTCTCTATTGACACTGAATATTCTACTCCAATAACTGAACCTGAAGATGTGGCATGTTCTAAATCAGCTTGCAGCACACCGGAGGTTTCTAGTATTACAAATACTCACAAGGATGTTTCCCCTAGCAAGGTTGTTGTAGTTGAAGCATCTTCGTTGGTTGAGATGAGGAGGATAATTAGCTGTTCAAACCATTATGAAGTTCTGGGTTATCTTAGGAACATAAATATTGATCCTAAGATACTAAAGAAGGAATACCTTAAAAAGGTGCGCAGTTTGAACTCTTATTCACAAGTGTTGCTTTCATTAGAGAATAATCTTAACTGATGGATAGACCACAGAACAGTATAAGTTAGGTTATATGAATTGATTCCTAGGTTTTGCTTGTGCATCCTGACAAAAATTTAGGAGCTGGAAGTTCACTAGCATGTGAGTCCTTCGACAAGCTCAAGTGTGCATATGAGGTAAATTACATATGAAGTGTTTTAAAGGGCAATATGAGTGTCTGCTGTTTATATATATATATATATATATATTTTACATCTATGGGTAATATTTGGCAACTAATAATCAATAAATTTCAGGTTCTTTCAGATTTAACTAAGAAGAAAAATTATGATGAACAATTAAGGAAGGAAGAATCTGGCAGGGTGTGCCAGAGGTCTTCCACTTCATCTCAGAAGGTATTAATTTACATGATGTATGATGTAACTATGATAAATATTTTGATTTTAGCATTGTTGCAAATCAGGAATATCTATGCTAGTATTAATCATGCTAGCGTCTCTACATGTTTCTAAATTCTTGTTTGCCATGTAACAGACAATCATACAATGAAACATGTAATTTTCTCGTTTTATGTACTTTCGGTAGCATAATGTGTCAACATTTCATCCGTGTTTGCACTTTTTATTTTCTCGTTTTATGTACTTTAGTAGCATAATGTGTCAACATTTCTTCCGTGTTTGCACTTTTTATTTTCTCGTTTTATGTACTTTTAGTAGCATAATGTGTCAACATTTCATCAGTGTTTGCACCTTTTTTTTCTCTCCAAAATTCTCATCACAAGAATGCATTTGTATGCGATTAGGCATTGCTTTTCCATTTTCCAATATTGGATGGTTATACTAGTAATTTGTCCGTTATAACAGATGATCACATGGAATAGTGTTTTTTTTTCCATGGTTTGACTTGGTTTGTCTAATATATTGGATAATTATTTGCTTGGCATATCGGATGAGCAATTTTATTGTAGGGGATTTGAACAACTGACGTAGCTATGCAATTCTGTTAAATCATAGGGAGGGGTTGAGTACCGATCTGAAGAATCCAGGCGGATTGAGTGCACAAAGTGTGGAAATTCTCATATATGGATATGCACTAATCGAAATAAAGCTAGGGCAAGGTGGTGTCAGGTGAAAATTAATCAAGACTTTAATGTTATGATCCTCAGATCATACGCTAAGACTTTGTTTTTGGTGCTTGACTATGGTCTTCTTTTGCATTAGGATTGCTTCCAGTGCCATCAAGCTAAAGATGGAGATGGTTGGGTAGAAAGTCGGCACTCAACAACTACAATTTCACCTCTGAAGGTATTCTTTTATCCTGTTCAAGCATCGCAAGAGTTTCCAACAATTTTTTTGAGAGGGGGTCTCATCTAACTCGTGTTTTTCTATTGTTCCTGGCGTGTTGTTATGTAGGTCCACTTGAAATTTACTGTTTATTATAAATATTAAAATAAAAATGTAAAATGAAACAAGGAACTAATGCATTTGGAGCTTGTACTCAAGCTCAACTTTAGCTGTTCCTTTCTCTAGCGTCTCTAGTTTCAAAGGGAGATTTTTCTAAACTAAGCATTCGCTGGTCCACCCTCATTTTACAACCATCGTCAGGTAAGCTGAATTAATTGGTCATTTGGGTAAAATTGGGCGTTGGACTAGGAGGCTGTATATTGTTGTTTAAAAATTCATGCATGCAAATGGCCTAATCTTCACTTCAGAGGCAGAAATTGTCAGCATCAGAGTGGGGATAAAATTAACCTCAACGCCCTAAATCAGCAGACTGATATCTTTTCTTTTATAATTTTTTTTTATAGAAAAGCAGGTGATTACCAGTTGAATTGGACTCTTCAGAACCCTGTAAAATTGTATGAAGAGAAGGATCATGCATAGGTCCATGCTCTATTGAAGTGGGGAAGATGAGAGATCTACAGCCCAGAAGTTAGGAAATAAGTTTTAAGCCTTGTGATAGGAAGGGAAATACCTGTGCAGATTGGTTTGCAAAGGAAGCTTCAAGACACCTAGCTTCGAGCATCTTTTAATTGAGCCGCTGGTATGGCTGGAAGCTCATCAGAGAGCAGAAGCTAAACTGGACTTGTTTTGTGATATTTGATCTCCGTAAATAAAGCATGATTCACTGGGCTAGCCTTTTTTTTAACTGAATCTGTGAATAAATACATAGAGTTAAATTTCAGGAAAAATCCTCTTTGATAATTTCTACTGCATACTGCTGGTGCTCTTACAAAACAACAAACATCTTTGGAATCCTTCGTCTTGGTTATTTCCTGAATAACATATGAAACCCTTAGTTAAAGAGTATGTTTCTTCTACACGAGTATGTCATGAAGTATTGGGTTGGTGTAGTCTGTAGATTCACTTGGAAAAATGATTTGATTTGATTTGATTTAAAGTCTTAGCCACGTTGAGAACATGAAAATGGCACAATATCAAACTCTTTGTACCCTAAAGCAGCAATTTTACAACCATTTCCTGTTCCCTGTCTTTTAAACTTGGTTTACTTGGATGAAAAGATAGGAGAGGAAATGAGAGAGGGAGCGAAAGTAACACATGGGATGGGCTGTCATGCTCTGTGTAAATTTGTAATCCTTTTTCTCTCCTTCCCCTCCTATCTTTTTATCTAAATGAATCCAGTCTTAGTGAAATTTTCCTTTATTTTTCATGCAGCAGTATGTATGTATATATATATATATATATATATATAACTTTTAATTTTTTCTTTCTCAGATGGAAATACCACGAGCCTTTGTGTGTGCAGAGAGCAAGATATTCGATGTATCGGAATGGGCAATTTGTCAGGTAAGTATCTGAATTGGATCATCTTGTTGCGTTCTTTTCAATCCTTGCATTAGTAGGTAAACATTTATAAGCATGACCTATATTACATGTGACATATTTTATTAACTCAGGAGTAGTAACCAAGATTTAAATTAGTTCTTTTATTTTACAAGCATAATTGCATATATACTCCTTCAAGTTGGTTTTAATTTAATTGTATATTCATTGTTATATACTCGTTAGTTGGAATAGCGGATATTCACAGTAATAATTTGAAATTTATTTGATTTTCACTTGTATCCCCATTCTCTTTCTTCATGTTTTCTGTTAACTTCACGAGAACTATTGTTTCAAACCCATCTAGTATAAGTAATTGTATCACTTTCTACTTTCATATTAGGTTATGATATGAACTTCTTTGGGATTTTCCCTATGAGATCGGTAAAGTTTAAAGATCTAATTGATTGTGCACTTCATGGTGGGAAAAATGGAAGCTTTTGAAGGGAAGACATGAAACAAAACAAAACAATACTGAATATGTTATTGTTGTGATCTGCTCTATTTGGGAGATGCAATGTTATTTAGTTGACCAAGTTATTGTAAAATTCTTGAAATAGAGACATTTTTTCTTCTCATGATTAAGAAACGATGGAGAGGTTTTACATTTAAAGAGGGCAATTCGTCTCATATAACATAACCTGAGGATTTGTTTTTCCATTAGAAATAACAAATGAAATCAGTTACTTGATTTGTCATTCAATCAGTATGTAACATTATAGATTTTCTAAACCATGAACTGCTGGTTATCATTTCATTTCTTCTTGGAGGAAAAGGGAAGGCCAATATCCTACCTACCTATTATATATGGTATTTATAGGAGCAAGAACCCATTTGGTGAAGGCTATTTTTGGAATCCAAGAACTTGACCATAACTTTCACAAGATCTTTACCAATTTTGGTATTAGACACCTGACTGATCATATCATTTCAGCAATATCATGTTCCATTTTTTTGCCGCTATGATCATCTTGTCGCATGCAAACTTAATTTCAATAATTGGTGATACAATTATAACCAATCTACAGTCATTTTCATCTAACTCCATACAATTTGATATGCAGGGAATGTCTTGCAAGCCTAATACTCATGGACCAACCTTTCATGTGAATATGGTTGGTTTGGACAGGACAGGGCTGCGATCCAATCCTTCTAGATATCCATGGGGATTAGATGCTGAGATGATCACAAAGGACTATGAGTTTGAACTGTGGATCCAGCAGGCTTTCGCATCTGGCATCTTCTCTGAAAGTCCAAAGCGTAGAAAAAGCTGGCCGTTCAAGTTCAATCAGAAAGGCATAAAATCATGGCGAAAGTCACCATAAATGGATATGATTAGGTCTATTGAGGTAATTATTTGATTGAAGAGCTTGTGTTGTTGTGGTCTGAACTTTGACCTCTTGGTGATGAAACCTAAATCTGGAGAGAGATAGGACTTCGTGTCATCAGCCATTGCTTGCCTACAAACAAAAAGTGGTGAAGAGAAGGGTGAGTGAAGAAACAAAGACAACTTTCCTCCATGGTTGTGGGGGAAAAAAATAACCAGTGGATCATTTGTGAATAGTTATAGCCATGCTATAGTCTAAGGCATTATCTTCTCATATATTGTACTGTAAAAATGCCTCAAAAAGTACAGCTATTCCACGGCGAGGATAACTTGTAAAGCAGTATTGTCAATTGATACATTAAGCTCATTAGTGTTTGTCTTTTGTACGAAGAATGGTAATTTTGCAGCTTTGGTTATCCTTTCCAGATCAGTGCTCTTTCCTTGTGTTCTTAAGGTTTTTGAAACAACTTATATCGATGATGCTTATATAATGACTTAGAAGGTTGAACCTATTCTGGGGAAGTAGATCCATACATGATTTGTGATTTGGTTAATGAAGCAATCCATCTCTGAAGGTATGCAGTCTTATACTGTGATTTATACCTGCCTGTGCTGTAAATTGCTCAATGATAGGAGCTAGACATGGATTTTATTAACCTCCAAGTTTCTCAGATTCATTTGATGCCCAAGGAAGAAACAAAATTAAGGTTGTCTCCGATTCGAGTAGAGGGGGATGCCTAGATACTTTTTTTCCTTTGCTATTGAGATCATTGCAAAACATGTCTCTGGTTCAAGAAGTTCCAATGCCTTTTGTTAGCCTTAAATGTTTTCATGGAACAGAGGCATGTGAGAAGGTTGTCGCTGGACCTAATAAATCAACAACAGTGCTACAATATCATAAAAAAGAATAAAGATTGAACACAATGCTGAACGAATTCAAAGATCATCAGAGTACCATAACACCTCTTCATATCAGAGTACCATAGCACCTCTTCACGAGATGAGTTGCATGTTAAATGAAACCTATGATGAAACTATTGTATGGCATATAACTTACTATTCTACTATGAGCATGACCAGTTCGAGAAATGCGAAGTGAAGTGGAATAGAGATTAGAAAAGAGTGGATTATTCTTATGATTTGCCCTGCTCATCTTTTATATGGAAAAAAGAGAGTCAAAATCCGACACTATCCAAACTATTGAACAAAAGTTAAGCTGGTTTAATAACTGAAAGAGTCCTAAAGAAATTTTGAGAATCACCCAGAATCATAGGCAACAAATTATCAACTATGTAATTTAAATTAATAAGGATACATATTTTTTGTACGAATTACTGAATTACTAATTCACCAGACAATTCAAATCCCAACTCGGATGAATACAAGAGATTTTTCTCTAGGATGACAAATCTAACATCAGACCACTCCAGAGATAATCACACACACTTCCTGATTTACCTTATTGTTAGTGAAAAATTGACGTGGGATCGGACCAGTACCTCCACCTCCAGGTCTTAGTTAGATCAAAAAGCTGGGTAGCTGACACATGATTAACATACAATATACAAAGCAAAATATGGGTAGGCCTTATGTCCGTCTCTAAAGATTAAATACATCATAATGAAAAAGAAAAGAAAGAATGACAAAGCAACGAAAAGGAGGTCTAAGGGCTGAAGAGTTTACGGAAGGGCCCGTCTTTCCTATCCTTGGCAGCTTCTGTTAATGCAAGGAACCGCTTGAATCCTGTTGTCGCCGCTCCTCTACCAAGAGCTGCAGCCCGAGCAAGGACATCTTCCCGGGAGGTCATAACTACGGAAGTAGATGTATTATTACTTGCTGAAGTAGCTATGACTGAAGATGTAGCAGTAGTAGAGGTTGATGGTGCAGCGGGGGCAGAGATGGGTGCCGAGGGGATTACTACTGCTGGTGTCACAGATGGATGCCTGATTGCAGAGTTGTGCTTGTTAAAATCGTCAAGAATACCTTGTTGATCTGCTTTCTTTAAGCCCTACAATATAAAACATCAGATTATCATCAAGCCAAGTAGACCTTAACTATTTGGGGTTGGGCAACACAAATCAATCAGATACCCCACGACATATAATTCATTATTCTTAAATTTACTTTTGGAGCCTGGAAGACTGACACAAAAAAGAACATGGATTTACCTTTCATGATCAAATCGTTGTTATAAGAGACTACAAGCAAAAGCTGTGTCAGCCATCATCAATAAGATTTGCCTTCAGTTTGAAATGACAAAGCTATAACCTCTTACATCAGGGAAATGAGGAAACTAGAGGAATCAATTTTAGTATAAAATCCGATCAAACATATGAAAAGAACAACTTCAGCGAACTCTATGAAGTTTTAAGCCGAGGAGTTGAATTTGATTCAAATAAGAAGAAAAATAATGACACCAAAACAGATGTTCACTGAACTCTAGTCATTTTCCTGACCTAGTGTTTAGTCACAAAAAAGTCACTCCTACAGTTCAAAATAACTGTCACAGAAGTAACACTTGAGGAGCTTGTTCACCATCAAACCATTCTGTTTAAAATCTCAACAAACCTTACTAACATAAAATGATACTAGAAAAAGGGACCCCTCGGGAGCAAGCAAGGACAATTTTAAAATGTGTTAAGAGAAAAATAAAATTTAGTATAGAACCTTCAGGTCGAGAATCCTCTGGAACTCAGCAGGTGTTCCCTCAGGAAGTAGTGCTCTGTAAGTATTTGCAACAGAATCGATCGGAGATAATATAACCTGCATAATAAATTAGAGGCCATATAGACTTCGGAATTTGCCCTCAGGTGAGAAAGGTATTGGCAGAATCAATGTCATACCTTCAACAGGGCTTCAGCTTTACTCATCTCACGACCAACAAATTTTGAATAGCTAGCAGCAACTGCTGTCTGTTCAATAGAAAAAATAATGTTTCTGTACTAGAATCCAGAATAACACAAGAATATGAAAAAAGTTCAGTAACTATTTAATAAGAGTCATGTTGGAATCTGAATTAGAGTTAATGATTTTAGTACTGTCAGAATAGATGACAGCAATCCTAGTGTTCAATAGAATTCTCAATCAAGTTTTGTTCTTTGGGAGCATGACTTGTAATTTAAACATCTTAATATTCAACATAACAGGTTCTAAAATGCTATATGTGCAGTCCCCTTCACAAGTACCAATGTGGCTTCAGCTACAAACTGCTTAATTCAAGGAATAACAAGGAATATAATGAGAAGAAAATCTATGTACCTGCTTTCCCAATGCAGGAATCTCCATCAGGATCGTCTTTACTGCTTGAGTATCCAATAACATCTACAGAAAATAGAATATAGGTCGTGCTTCACAAAATCCTCCAGTTGTCATTATAAAGGAATCAACAAGGAATTTGAATTACCTGTTGAGCACCAGTTTCTGATATTTGTTTGCATTTGAAAATGTTATGGTATAAACGCGGACCAAGAGATGCTGCTAACTGCAGAAACCAAGTTTTTCTAAACAATTAAAGTCTAACAAAGGCACAAATTGGGCAAGAGAAGAAAAAAGAATCCAAAAATGTAAATGATAATTATACCCATATATCATAGTCTAACAAAGATACAAAATGGATAAAAAAATGAAACAAGACACCAAAAAGGTTAGTCATGAAGAAGAATATTATGTCCAAGCCCACACATAGTCTAGCTAGCATAAATATTCAGAGAATATTAGGAGTGGACATTCTAAATCCATAGCTAAATTTTAGAGGACGATTTCTATGTATTGGGAAGTCAATTTCTTATCTAATAAGAAAGAATTCATTGGCTGATCCAGTTTGCATATTAGTAGAAAACAAGAGAACGTAATTATTCTGATATAAATAGTCTTGTCAAACATCTTAGGGGCTTTACCAACAAATTGCATAGAAGTACAAAGATGCAAACAATTTAATACATTATTAATTTGTTCTGCAATTTTCACCAGTACTTTCAAAGGACATTGCAAAAATTTCAAATGTTTGGGAAATTGTGATCACCAAAAAACTGCTCAATACTGGGACTCAAATTGTGCTAATAATTTAAAAAAAAAAATCAGTAAATGGTCAATGGTGTAGTAATTGTAGATTTTAATTAAATATTTAGTTTAATGCATTATTTTCTAATTACCAGACAATTACTTATTCAAGATGGTTAAATTGAAAATATAAACATCAGAAGTTTTGTAAACAGATATCCTAACTCATTAAAGGCCTATCTTGAAGTTACTTAAAAAGATTAAACAGTAGCTTTTATAAAAGAAACTTCTGTCCACACGCTTGCAACTTATATAACAGATACTTGAATATTATGAAGTTGCATTTGATGGCTTAACCAATGTGATCTATAGACCCACCTTGTCCAAGAAGAACTGATAGTAAGTAGGGGAGAGAAGGCTTCCAAGCACAGGAATAGTACTTCCAAGAATAGAGCTGATACCATTGACATACCTGCAAATCAAGACCAGGAGCATCAATCAAATTTCACATCCAACTTGAGAAGTCTTTGAACAACTAAATCAGCACATAAGGAGCAGTGATGCTTTCTGCTGGACAAAAACACTGGTTTACTGTGCACGCATACAGTCTAAATGAAAGGAAGGACAGGATTGTCATATTTGAATTATTTATAAAATCACATTGACAACTAAATGCTTGTTGATTTCTACTCCAAATTTAGGAATTAGATAAAATATACTTACTCCGATTGGTCACCGACACTTTCAATAGTTGCCCAAGGTACTCGTGTCATGGCTATCATTTCAGCATCAAACTTTGTCTCTAGACCGTGAACTAGTGTCACTAATGCTTTCGTAATCACCTGGAAGAACTCATCCTGCACAATGCAAATGCACATACATTCATAAATGCCTTGATGCTGAAATAGCCTTTGCGCAACAGGATAAACTTAAAACTTATTACCTGAACTTCTGACATGTCCACCTTATCTGCAAATGAAGGATCAATAATCTTTGAAACATTTTCAGCTAGCTCACCAGACTAACAACAAAGTTGCATAAGTTAACTTGGATACAGACAAATCCACATCATTAAGCATTATAATTCCGAAAATTATAGTTCATCATCCACAGAATGTGTTGTTACAAAATGATTGGGTATCTTACATGTGATCACACATAGAGATGGCATTGTAAGGAATGGTAGAAGAATAATTTTCAATGTAAATGACAGGAAAAACCATTGTTATCTGTTTTTCAAGGTTGCAACAAAATATTCGTGTTTCAAGAATTTGGAGTTTGGCTTAAATTATATCAAATATACTATATATTTAGCTGTTCAAATAGGTGGGTAGGAGGAAACAAGTCCAACTTACAGTTTTATGGCAGTACTCTGCAGTGTTGATGATGTAGCATATCATTCTCTCATCTCTGTCAGAAGTCTGCAGTGGTTGTCAACGAATAAGAATAACAAGAAAAGTGCAAATTGAAAGCTTGGGTACTTATCTCATAAATAAGGGAAAAATCATGGTAATGACCTTAATCTGCCCATCTGTCCCAGTAGCAGCTGCAACAATCCCAGCACCACCTTTGGGCAATCTAGCATACAACTTTGTTGCATATGCTTTTAAAATTCTTTGGAACACCTATTAAGAAAAAGTTTGAAGTCAGGGTAATGCAAAATTAATTACCATGCCTATTTTCTTTACCATGCAAAATATATTTTAGCAATTGGTTCAGTATAATCATTTTACAAAATGAAATGTATTCAAATTTTTTGAGATTTAGCCAAATGAAAACACAAATTTTCTTTTAACAGTTTTACCTGCTTATTTCTTGGAAAACACACAAGAAATGCAACAGAATAATGGATCAGACATGAATATACATACCCCAAACAAATTAAACAATGTCTGATTCTTTGTTAAAGCACTGCATCATTTTAAGCTTCTCCTTATTATTAGGAATACCTGAAGCATTAAAAGTACAAAATAAAATAAGTAACTAATAGAAAAAAAATACTCTAAAAACCAAATAAATTCAGAATTTTCAGGCAAATATGAATTATTTCCATATTAACTATTGTTACTTATTAGTCTATGCTCAACAAAAATAAATCAAGAAAATGGATAATTTACAAGCCCGTCAGATGCACATTACAAATAGATGTCACCATTACTTTCCCTTTCACCTTTTCATATACATGGAGTATAACAAAAGAGAATAATATCTCCTAATTTTCATAGAGCATTTCAAAACAACTCATTGAGTTTCAACTATTTGGAGTCAGACATATGATAATGACTCTCATCCCACCATTCAAAGTTATATTACTAGTAAAACTCAGTTTGTTAACAATATCCATACTGCAGACATTTTGCTATAAAAAATTTTGATTGGTCACCTTTTATTGTACACATTTTATCTTTAATGGATTCAAAGTGTCAACTGGAGAACAAGGTACACCTAATTTCTTTGAGAATAAGTGAGAGAAATTTTTGCTCAGTCAAATAAAATGCATCTTTGTAAGCAAGAAAACATCACAATTTTATGTTCTTCATAAATACCACTACATGTCTGATTACTTTAAACCCAGCATGTAGTTGCTGTTGTTTTCTTTAACACCCTTCCACGATTTGCTTTTCAAAAGAAAAATGAACTAAATAAAGTGAACATAAAATACTAATTAAAAAAAAACAACAGAGGAAACTTAGTTTGGGATGCTTGAAAAACAAAGGGCATACTGACAAGTATAATGGAAAGCAAAGACTAAGCAAACAATATGTTATGCTGAGCTTAAGCAGCACAAACTTTCTCAGGGAGAAAGAACGGTTCTGTAATATAATTCATGAGAAAATGCAGCATTTCTCCTCATTTCATATGAACCAAGTCATTGTGAATCTCTATGTAAAACTTATTAGCAAAGTGCTTCCCTTGACAAAAAAAATGGCTTTCCTCCTTCCAAGCAACTTAGAAACACAAAGTAATCTCCTCCTCTAACAACCCTAATGATCAGATTAAACCAAATTTCTGATTAATAACTACCCAGCTCTTTTAATGTCACTGAGAGGTCTGCATCTCCAGTGAATCCAAGATAGGATTTAATGATGTGTAGATGCTTGTCTATCTGTATGATGCCTCCCATTAACAGATATAGATTACTGGATCTTTATTGAGCTGGAAGAATAATAGAAATTGATTAGAAACGGGAAGAATTGGTATAATTGTCATTTTCCATTGTTCCTCATTTCCCATATAGATATGTTGCTTCCTTTTTGAAGGGGATTCTCGATGCAAAGGTAAAGTTGTTGCCGTATGATCTGGTGGTCACGAGTTCGAGTCGCGGAAACAGTCTCTTGTGATGCATAGTAAGGCTACGTACAATAAACCCCAAGATTGCGCTTCATGCATCGAACTACTCCTTATGTGTTGTTTCCTTTTTCAATTCTACAAAATGGTAGTTGGACTGGCTATGTTATATGGAGCTCAATGTTAGGCTATGACTCGAGCACACGAGCAGAAGATGAGAATCGTAGAGATAAAAATGTTAAGGTGGATGTATGGACATACGAGCATGGACATGATAAGAAATAAAAATATTAGAGAGAAAAACGGGTTAACATCCTATTGAGGGAAAACAATGGTTCAAACATGTACTGCAACCAGAAAATGATCCAGTAATGATATCGTAGAAAATAGAGCCCAACGAGGCTTGGTTGTTTGTTGTATGTATCATTTCGTTTTTCCCATCCCAAGTGCATTTACATTATCATTCTCTCAATGTTCAAATTAATCGATCAACATGCATTGTCAATCAAAAGATATGGCTCCACTATGAAAGACTTAGATGGATTAACATTCTTAATGTTAGCACCAGGAAGAGAATCTATTGTTATTTCTCCAATGTTCCTGTTAGATCAAATTATGACTTATTTACGCGTTGAGAATAGACAGGAGCAAGTTTCTAATTCCACCTGAGCTTAACAAATTTTATCTGCTGAAATAAGATATTAAAACATTAACGGATAAATGTTGAATTTTTTTAGCATAAAGAATGTAGTGTCTTGTCTCAATATTAGCCTGGTGTCTCTATATATACAACACTGGAAGTGTTTCTTAAATGTTTCAATATAAAGAAATTCTACCAACATAAAAGTTCCAAGTTCAACTATACAATACCTGCATGCTACTTGACAAAATATTAGTCTGGCTCCCCTCTTCAGTTTCCCAAGTTTCTTCCTATAGAAGAACATTTCCAGAAGTTAGACATCAATACATCATGCCCAAAGGAGAACATTTATTGAAGTTAAATATGTTTAACAACCTGAACAAGCTTTTCCAAGTGCTCCATTAGAGTCTTCTCCTCTAGCTCTACATACACTGCCAAATGTGTTTCAAAGCAAGATGAAATAATTCCACGGAAGTTGAACTGCAAGAGAGAATTAATATTAGCATTGGACCTGAAGTCCATATAATGCAGGATGGGCCCAAGTATCACAAAGAAAACCAAGATACTTACCCCAGCCCCAGGCACTGTCAAATCTTTTTGCTTGTCCTTGTCCTAGGAAAAAAAAGGATGTTTAAGCCGGTAATTAATCATTTTAGCAACTAAAATAACTAGAGAGCATTTGGTGCATACTAATTCATCTCCACCATGTTGCAAGGCAAGCTTTTTCTCATATTTCTTGCGAATATCTGAGACAATTTTCTTGTTGCTTTCTCCCTCACCAGTTTCTTCATCACTACCAAATTCTGTATTCCGAGTGCTTGCAGTTCCTCCACTAAATTTTTCTGCCAACTCTTCCTCAAATTCAAGAGTTCTCTGAAGTGCCTGAAATACATAGAGTGTGATTATGCAATACTATTTTCAGACAACAAATTATTGTGCTTTGAGGAAAATAATAAAATTGCTCATAAAGTAAAATAAATAAATAAATAACACTGATTAGCTTTTATCTAAAACTATTAGAATAATACTACTTAGAGCCGACAAAAAAAATTTGCCTTTTTTATGTTTGATTAGCATTAAACACATACATGTTTATTTATTTTCTCAATATAAAAATTGACATGACAAGTACATCAATTTGCTAAGAATGCAGCTTGGGGTGAACTTTCATGTACAAGCTAGTCATTACCAACTGCAAAAGCAATTTAGTAGTTCTCGATTCAGTCTATCTAAGTAAAATTAATTCAAATGGTTGGAATCATCAGTTCCGCTAATGTTAATTTGCCCATTAAATCTGAGCGGTGCTATTCTTCAGAACCAATCCCTATCGCAATAGGTTGAATTGTTTCTTTGATGGATGTGATATAGCACATTAAAATAAAATGTGTTGGACGATAGGCCAGAGAAATAAGTAATTTGATATACTAAAAATATTATAAAAAAGGTATTATTATAGCATAGAGGGAATAGAAAGGTGAATTTGGAGGATTTAGATTCAAGGAGAGAAACAAAGAGTGCAATTACTGCAATACAATATTGTATTTTGATGTGATATTTTCATATGATAGTATGCAAAATGATGTGTAAATAGAGAGTATAGAAATCAAATTTTTAGCTAAATAATTTGAAATGTACATATGAAATATACTTTCAACAGTATGAAAAGAATTAAAAAAGGTATTTGGTCAGGTACCAAACATAACAGAAATGTTTAATATAGGATTTATAAGTAAATGAAGGTAAGCATCCTTTTTTCAACTGGTTCAATAAGCATGGACAATTTAAAAGTGAAAACTATCAGCTTAAACTGCCTTGGTTCAGAACACTAGTTAGTTATCTAAGACTTAAGTTTTTATCATTCCCTAAGTCCATCGTGAACTAATTTATAACCCCTGAAAGATATGAATAACTAAGGTATAATTAACACAACTGACAAGGCATCATAAACTCTGAAATAGGAAATATGAAACTACCATTAGTAGTGTTGCAACATCTGGTTTCTCTTTCAAATTATTGAGAATATCCACAAGCTGTGACCTGCAAACTTATACATAATGAATCAGCTAGCTGAAGATCATATGTGCATCCAATTGAACACAGACATCATGCAAAAATTTTAAAAAACATAAATCAAAATAAATGCATATATTGTTTCCATACAGGGCATATTAATAATGTCAAAGGCTGGAATTGCTCACTAGGTTTGAATGAAAGATACAGGATCAGGGAAACAAGAAAACATTATCAACTCCATTTTCAGATGCTAAAATCAACTTGCTGAAATGATTGTTCAAAATCAAATGACAGGCAAAAAACAATCATAATTTCATGGTAACAAGAACACATCTATTTCCATGTTACTGGCATACAGTAGAAATCGATCAAGAAAACAAAATATATCTTTTAGATATAATGCTCCTCTTTACCTTACGATGTTTTGATTCCTTGAATTGGCTAACTTCGATTAGAATGTGTCTTTTATCTTTAAGAAAGCTAACAAGAAATATATAGTGTTCAATAAAGTAAAATCACTGAGAAGTGTAACATCTGGTTTTCAAAAACATGGAGAAGCAGTGGAAAAGTTTAAAAGCATCAAATGATTAACAGATCCAGAGTAGCATTACTTTCATATCTTGCAAACACAAGGGAAGGCCAAATGTTCCACAAACGATCATGAATTTTTCAGCCAGTAATGGATGCAGTGTAACATCTGGTTTTTCTGACAAACCTGGTCATCTTACAGAACTGGATGCACAGGAGATAGTCAACATGCCATGCAGAAGGGAAAATTTTCCAAACATCCTCATTAGTTCGCAATCGACGCTTAATCCACGCATATCTCCTCTCTGTCTTGTCTAGCTTTGCTAGTTCTAGTTTAAAAAATGGAGAGTAACACAATTTCTCAGATCACTGAAATGAAATTGAATGAGTTTAAAATGACTTGACGGAAAACAACCTGCTCCCTCAAATATCTGGCGATATGAAGTAAGCTCCTTGCTGCAGAAATTTCTTACTAGTTCTTCCCTTACAGATGGCTCTAGTGCATCCACAACCAAGCAAGCATCTGTCAACTGCTGCAGCAAATTAGTTTCTTCTGTCTCTTTTCCAGTACCTAAGCTGCAAGTTGACAATCAGTTGATTTAAATGGTTGCCCCTCTAAATAATTGAAATTGCAATATCTGAGGTAGTAAATGCAAAATAAGGCAATTCTAGAGTAAAGCAAAATCTAGGAATCACTATTTTGTAACACTTTTAAGAGATCCTCAGGACTGATATTGATACATATGGTCTACTTATTTTGACAACAGTGCTTATCATTTCCATATTTCATGAGTGTACATAGAGTAAGCATCATCACAGTTCTCAAATCTTCTATATGATTCTTCAACAAAAGACATCTAACAAAATAACCTATATAAAGCCTTTTCCAAGCTTTCCTTCGGAAGCTTGTACATGTATTAAGTTGACAGTAATCATTTCCAGTTTCTTAGCATTTGATAAAACTTATGTGAAGAGTAAATACTAATTCTATATTGTCACCAACCCATTAGCACTTTTAGATAGTATCTTCAAGATAAAGTGGCAATAATTGATTGCAACTACCTGCCATTATTTTGTAAAGTGGAACTGGCAAAGTTGAATTACAATGTACACGAATCAACTCTCTGACATAGTAGAGTACTGGGAAGTCAACTATTGGCATAGTTGAAGGGGTTATTTCTATGGTCACAATAACATGGTTTGAATCCTCATTCTAGTCATGGGTATGCCAATTCAACATCAAGTATCATCTTTTCTAGAAAAATATGGAAGACCCTATAAATTAAATTGCAAGACCAATACCATGAGGAATGCATTATTCAGATTATGAATTTCAAATCTTAACATATTAACATCAGTTCAAGCCTATGGTTCTTCTTTCAAGTATTGTACCAGAGCTGTGAATCAGTCAATATACATGATTGAAGTCCATTTTCATCAAATTCAACAGCTACTACCTTGAGAAGTCTGAAAATACATGAGATTTAAGAATTTTCTTGATGTTCTTGAATTTCTCTCTAAGCTCAGATATTTTTGGTATATCCCTGTATGCTTCAAAGTGATTGCACAACTGGTTTACTGCCTGGAAAAAATTGCATCTTTTAATGTTAGTGGATTCTGAAAAGTGATTCAATGGGTGCATATAACATTGGCTTGCCATAGCATAGTTCATCAATTTGTTTTAAAGTTACAAAGATTAGATGCGTTTAGACATGATTCCTACAGTACCCAGAATATAATTAGCACTGAATCACAAAATTACATTAGTGTTACCTCCAACTGTGCAGCAGCTTCCTTATACTGGCGTTTTGAAGCCATTATTTGAAGTTGTTCAACAGCCGATACTGTAAGCACATTGATTCCAAATTTTAAAAAATGCATAAGTATGAATTCCCCATCATCAAGTCATCCCAACAAATATTTCCTCATGCAGCATAATATGAGGAACCAATCATGCAAATTTTATAAACTATAAGAAGAATTATCAATCATACTGATAATATATGAGTATAATTCACCACTCAACGTAGCAAGCATCTATGCCAATACTGAAATCTTTAGTATTGATCAACTGTATCAGAGTAAGTTTGAAAAATTATAAACTAATACTACCATTTGGAATATTCTGATAGCTTGGATTAGAATCCTGACAAACTTTTGGGCAAAATTTATTCCATGATTTTTGAGAAAGTCAAAAGGAGAACATTAAAAAACTGTTGCAGAAACAACAAGAACATGGAGCTAAAATAGTTTAGAGAAAAGATATATAATACTTCATTAACACAAGTGGTAGACACTTACAGTAAAAACTTTAGGAAAATCTGCTATAATGAAGACCAGCACTATGTTAGTTAATTTTATCTTATTTGCTTTTCTTATTTCCTTTCTATTCTTTGTTGTAACCATCGTCATCATCAAGAAGTCTAGTCTAGGGCTCTCTCTCAGCTATTTGGAATCTACTAATCGTCCATAAACATTTCTATACCATTTTGACTTATATATGTATTGGAGCTACAACTATAACCAATGCTATTGGATAATAATTTTTTATTTTATCTTTTCTAGTAACCTAACACTTAAATTTTTTGCATACTCATCTTTTGTTACAATAACTTAACATCCATAAAATATAACTGTTCTACCATTAAATTTTTATTCTCTAAAAGCTCTGTCCCATTTTAACCACCCACTCTATATTGTACTAAAAATGTCATCACAAATGTCTTCTTGTTAAATACGGACCAAGATACCAAAACCTCTTCTTATGGAATTTCATGTTTATCTATCTTAACTATACCCTCGAATCTTTCCTTAATACTAAAATTATGTTCCATGTATTCAGTTTGAATTCTACTTAACCTGAACCTTAAGTTTCTAAAGTTCTTCTATATAATCATAGTTTAGACAAATTTGTTAGGAATAATGAATAAATAAGGGAATATGTCATCGACGTTGAAAGACCATGTATAAAGTCAACTAGATAATCAAAAGGAAGTTACCAATAGAAGGAAAAAAAAAAAAGACAAAAGCAAAAGCATATAGAAATTTATGCATGGTTCTCTCTTTCTCTATGAAATGCACACTAGCAGATGTGTAATCAAAACTCCAGAAGCAAGCAAATCGTATCTAGGAAAATAATGACAAGGAACATATATACAAAAGAGGGAGGAATCAGAAAGCTAACCTAGCATGGTAAGACGATGAAGAGCTGTAATCGTGGTTGTTATATGTTTCTTTGCACAGTCTAATTTCTTAATATCACGACAAATTTCTTGAACCATTGTTTCACTTTGTTCAGCCTTTGTTTTTATTTCACGTATTTTGTGCATAAGTTCCTGGACATAAAATGAAATATACAATTAACAACTAGATAATATGTTCATGATAAGAACTATATTCAAATCCCAAATGATCCTTCATTTCAGTCGTTGAGGATCTCACAGAAGAATGCATAATCTAACAGAAATACCTCACCAATTTCTCTCTGAGTTATGAATATTAGGAACCCAAAGGAGAAACACAGGGGGAAAAGAAATGAACCTGAACAGCATGTGTTGCAGAAGCAAGATCTTCCTTTGCTTTTGTGCCAGAGTTACTCTAGCATCCAAAAATACAACAAACATTATTAAAACCCTGAGAGAATCTATGAAGATACCAGACAACACACTTTGCAAAGGTGTGAATCAGATAAGCTCATTACTCAAGAAGAAAAATAGAGAAATAGACAGAAAAAGGAAAGAAAAAGGAAAACAAATTCGAGGGAAACTAAAAGAGCTGGAACACCTGTTGTCGAACTGCAGCTAATATACTTGCATCCACGCGACGTATCTCACTTTGTATTTTCTGCATAAGTGGCTCCACCCCAGATAATGATGCTTCTGAATATTACAAGATAGTTCACAATATCAGTTTTATCTTTATAGCACTTATTTTACTTATTTTAGTGCTCTTTAGCTTCTGATTCAGCGAAACCTATCTATATCTAATAAAACATGCATGTGCATCAACCAAGGAAATGCATCTGGTTACAGTGAAGTGGTGAGCTTGGCCATCATGCAGTTCCAATTCGCTAATTTAACTTGTGATACTTAGGCATCTTGTTTGTCCCGAACCCATGGTTATGATTGATGAACTCAAAGATTTAGTTGCTCATCAGAATGAAGATTGAACTAGGAAGCAAATCTAAACTTAGGGATATTAAGAGACAAAAAACCATTATCAATCAGAAGGGGAAACAATCTTGTGCTTTAAATAGAGATAACAAATGCGCCGTACCGTTAGGAAACATCTGGTTGATGTACTCCAAAGCACTGGACTTATCCATCTCCTCTCAATTCCTTAATCAATCGCCGAAAAAGACGAATCTGAATCCAAATCCGCCAGGAGGAAGGCTGCAGACCAATGCGCAATCAATATTTCATTATCGGAACGCAAGAATTAGCGCCAGCGCCTAAATCCTAACGTGCGGACGTAGAATTACGCGATCGTCTTCAAGATCTACAACATTTCATCGAAGAGACAACGTCCTGTGCAGGAGGACGAGAGGAAAAAAAAACTAAAAAAATCAGATCCAGAGAATGGGGGATTCTCACCGAGTTAGCCCATTTGAAACCCTATGAAGTGCGTACTGTGGAATGAGGCGTGGTGAGGGAGGAGATTACCTCTTCTCTTCCTCTCGGCGATTGGAATTGGGAATTCGTTTGCGGAAGAATAAGAAATCGAGATCTCGAGTGGCCTCCCGTTCTACTCCCAAAATATTCCAGTTTCATGACCAGTAGCACGGAACTGGAACAGAATCCGACCCGAGAACCTCCCGGTCCGGCCCGGACCGAACCGGCTCCAGGAAACCCCGGTTTAACAGCGATTGGATTTACCTCGCGTAGGGAAAATCGGGCTGATGATTATGATCATCTATGTTTTGTTTGTCTACGATGATGTTGGATTATCTACCCTCCAATTGACCTAACTGATCCAAATGTTAAGAGGTGAAATTTATCTGGCAAGACACGTGGTCAGAATGGAGCCCAACTAGGTGGTGGTCAAGGGAGGCCCACTCGGGTACTCTTGTCCGAGATCACCTCGGATATAAAGAGTCCCGAGACCACCTCAAGCATATAGAATCCTAAGATCACCTTGGGCATATAAAGTCCTGAGACCGCCTCGGACATATAGAATCCTGAGACCACCTCGAGCACATAGAGTTCCGAGGTCATCTCGGGCAAACAGTGGTCGAGAGTTCCTCAACTATAACTATAGACCCCAGTAGTCCATAACTTCCTCCCTGGAAATTCCGGCGATGATTAATAGCAAAAAGGGGGAGAGATCATACTATTAAGGAAAACAGTTATTATAAATTATTTGACAATGATGATTGAAAAGGGAATTGAGGAAATAAATACAAGGAATATCCTCGCAGGTCCATAATTGAAGGAACAGTTGACAGCGCACGTCTCAAAGATGTCAGATCAGCCTAATCGTGGGAAACAGGATAGCCGCTGCCTATAAAAAGGAGGAAAAACTCTAGGTAAGGGATCTTTTTTCCGTGCTTTCCTTCTCGCAAAAACTTTATCTTCTCTTTCTGACTTGAGCGTCGGAGGGATTTCCGTCGGAATTCTTTCGGTGGGTTCCTTTAACGCTCGTGTTAATCTCACAGGGCTCTTCCTTGTCATCTTCCACTCTGCCTCCTTCGGTTGCCTCGTCGACTCCGACCAACACGTAGTTCTTCATCGGAACACTAACTATTCCCGGTAAGTTATTTTTGGGAAAAGATGAGCTTCATCACAAAAAGGTTATATGTTGATTCTGAACATTCTACTTGCCCAGCTCAGGCCAACTCAGTCAAATCCTGCTTTAGATGAGCCTCATATATGATAAGATAATCGGAGTTAGGGTTATTGAGAATAATATATGTGCCAATAGCTAGAACTGTCAGACAGGGCAACCCGAGACGAGGCAGATTGGCCCATGATGGGTTGGTCATTTGGCAGGACGAGATGGGCCAACCTATCATATTTGCGGATTGCAAAATTTCCAACTAAATTCAATCTAAGGCGGATTGTGAGTTAGGTAGGCCAATCTGCGTGTCCATCAAAAATTTAAAAAAAAATAAAAAAAAAATATTATATCTTTAACATTTTACTTTAAAAATGTTTTATTAATTAAATATATATAGAAATAAATATTTTTAATATAAATGAACACAAATAAATTCTCATATGAAATGAAAAATAATAATTTTATTTTAAAATCATAAAAAATGAAAGATAATAAATTGTTATAAAATATGGTTTACATATGTTTTTCAATCTACGGGTTAATCCAAGTCCGTCGTGGGCCTATGCGAGCCAATCCACGGCGAATTTGAATTGATAAAATTTTAACTCATTCTGCTTAACTTTATTTAACAGGATGTATTAATCCATCGGATTCAATCTAAATTGATAGCCCTACGGGTAGCAGTTGTTTACCCTTTTCATTCTTGAGCCTGTTTGGTTTGGGCCCACACTGGGTCAGGTAAGTTCCGCCAGGGCTGTTCTTGCGGGGCATCTGAGTTGATATCAAATGGGATGCGATGAGAAAGACTCAGTGCCCTTATGTTGAGAGACAGACGTATTACAGGGCTATAAGTAATGAAATTTTTTAAATAAATAAATCTGACATGCGAGAAAGTATTGAATTCAAATTGAACTATAGTCGATGGATTAGATGCGAATATAAATAATATGTTGCTCTAAATCAGAGTGATTTAATTTAAATTAAATCAAGTTTAATTGGATTAAAATGAGCTCAAAATTTATTTTTTTTTTAAAATATTTTCTCCCCGCTTGTCTTTTATTTTTTTATTACCTTCTTTCTCCCACTCTTCTCCTTCTCTTTCTCCTTCTATTTTTTCTTTCTAACTATAGTTTATTTATTATTTTTTTTCTTTTTTCT
>JBAMIB010416327.1:0-18971 GCA_037177415.1 Kaempferia rotunda | reverse complement strand
ATTTCTAAAGGTAGCTTGAAGCCTGCCCAGAAGAGCTTTAATCATCTGAATAATGAATATGGAATCTTTTTAGAATCTCAGTCGGTCATTCAGCCTTGTTTAGATGAAGACCCCACCATTCCGAAGCAACAGTTCAACTTCCGTGCAATAAATGAAATTGAAGGCCTGGAAAACAATTCGATGGTTGATATAATTGGCATTGTCACTTCAATAAATCCGTCAGTTTCAATCATGAGGAAAAATGGCACTGAAACTAGTAAACAAACTCTTCAGTTGAAGGACATGTCGGGCCGTAGCGTTGAGGTGACTTTGTGGGGAAATTCTTGTAACATGGATGGTAAACAGCTGCAGAGTATGTGTGACTCTGGTGCTAATCCTATATTGGCGATTAAAGCTGGTCGAGTTAGTGATTTTGGTGGAAAATCAGTGGGTACTATCATGAACAGCCAACTGTTTATAAATCCTGATTTTACAGAGGCCCACAGATTGAGAGAATGGTGTAATGGTGAAGGGAAGACTATGTCTGCTCCTTCAATATCCAGAGACGCAGCCACCATGGGTAGAAATGATGTTCGGAAGTCTGTTGCACAGATCAAGGACGAGGGGTTGGGAAGGTCGGAGAAACCTGACTGGATAACCGTCAAGGCAACTGTTGCGTTCGTAAAAGTTGATAATTTCTGCTATACAGCTTGCCCACTAATGGTGGGGGACAGACCATGCAATAAAAAGGTTAATAACAATGGTGACGGCACCTGGCACTGTGATCGCTGCGACCAGAATTTCCCCGAGTGTGACTACAGATACCTTCTCCAGTTTCAGATCCAGGATCATACAGGCATTACCTGGGTTACTGCATTCCAAGAATGCGGGGTGGAGATTTTGGGCGTCGCCGCCAAGGAGCTTTACTTGTTGAAATACGAGGAACAAGATGATATGAAGTTCGCAGAAATCATCCGGGCGGTCATCTTCCATCAATACTTATTCAAGTTGAAAGTTAAAGAGGAGTCATTCAGTGATGAGCAACGTGTGAAATCAACCGTTGTCAAAGCCGAAAGAATAAATCCATCCGCTGAGAGCAGGTTTGTCTTGGGTCTGATCGAGAAATCAACTGAAGATCCCAATGTATCTGCAGGGGTGCACGGGACTTTTGCTTCAACTTCTGGGATTTCTAACTCCATGTATGCCTCTGTTGAACCGAACTGTAATATCTATGCTGCTACCAATAACTATAGCTCCTTTCACAACACCGATGGATATAGAATGGGAGCACCCACAAACCAATCAGCCCTGTATTCAAATGACTATGGTAGAGTCATCAAGCAAAATTTTAACCTAAATGAAGCCCAACTGCATTGCAATGACTGCGGCGGCAATGGCCACAGTTTCCAAAATTGCCCAAGAGGCATAAATTGGAAGGCACAACAATCCGTTGGTGTTGGAAATGCTAATAATACTGGTTCCAATGTCTGCTTCAAGTGCCATCAACCTGGGCATTGGGCCAGCGAATGTCCCGGAGCTGGAGCCGCTGCAGCGGCATATGGGGGTTCTGGCACATCTGGAAGATTCACCAGGCAACATGTAGGTGGGTTCTGAAACTCTGTTCATAGTTTTTGCCCTGAATTAGTAATGTTCTAGTGATCTATGAGCTTTCTTTTGGCTTTTTTTTTATGATCTTTCTTTGTACAGTTGAATTTCTGTGTTGGGCTAGACACTGACCGAGTAGTTTTCTTGATGTTTAGTTGCTAAATTAACCGCCGATAGGCGTTTTAGAAGATTTTGATTCGTCTTGAACGTTTTTCTCCCGTCAAACTTTTTAATTTGTGTTGGAATATAGTTTTGTTGTCACGTTTATTTGAATAAGTGAGAAACAAGCTCAAAATATTTGTTTACTTAACCTTAATGCATAGAACAAACAATAGATAATACACATTATAAAAGAGGGTGATCAGCACTGAAGAAGCTGAGCTAAAATAAAAACAGACTCCAAGGGGGATGAAGAAATAAGTTTCAATAAGTTGGAGGATAGTAGTATCCGCCGGCTGCAGGATTGTATGCCGCCGGCATCCCATAGGGCATCACCGGGTTCGGCATGAGGGTGCTGTTGGTCAGCTTGGCCAAGCTGGTTTGGCCCTGCATTCCATCCTTGGCGTACTGCTGCCACAAGACCTGCTCATGCGCCAACAATTGTTGCTTCTTCTCAATCTCAGCCATCTGGACATAGGAAGGTGGAGGAACACTGAGGGACGCCGCGAACGGATCCTGCCCGATCGTGTGCACAGTGCCGTCGGGTGCCGGAAGGGCAAGCACCGGTGTCATGCCGCGTCCAGGAGCTGGCAAGGCCACACTGCTTGCGCTCCCGCTGCTAGCCTGGGCTTGCACTTGCTGCCTCACGGTGCCTTGGTCATACATGCCATTCAGCAGTAGCGGATTAAGCCCTCCGGCCATTGCAGCCTTTTGCTTCGAAAGGTTACTGGCAGTTTCCACAAGGACGAGTTCCCAGTCGGCTTTGCCAGCTTCCACTGCAGGATTTTGCCAGGCAGAGCTCACTCCGGAATCCCCATCTGTCGACGGGAATGCTTCCCATGAGCCATTTGCACCATCCCCTGCCGACGGTCCTTCGAAAAGGGCTAATGCAAGTTTATTAGACTGATCCTCAGCAGTCAGACCGTCCTCTCTGAGATCCACCAGGTCTGGTTGCTGTGGTGGCAGCTGCTGCTTGACTGGGTCTGAAGTCGCTTTTGCCCGCGGCTCCGGCTGTGGCTCCTCTTCCTTGTAGTCAGAAGGTGCAGGGAGAGCTTTGATGCTGTTCATGTCCTGCTCTGGTTCCTTGTCCACAGCAGATGCAGTGATTGCCTCTTTAGGAGGGCTCTTCGGCCTCCTCCCTCGATCCCTCACAAACTCTTCCAGCGTCTCCAGAAGCTTGTCGGTAATGCGTTGCACCTCTGGATACTCCGATGACCTGGCCACCCCTGTATCCTTGCACCATGCATAGAAGGCGCAGAGCTCGTCAATCTGTTTTGCAGCACTAGCATATGCCTCGAATGATCTAACACAGTCAGGGTATTCCATGTCAAAGAAGCGGTCGAGTAGGACTGCCAGTATCTCACATATATCAGCATAGAGCTGGAAGCTCTCCCTGACAATAGGGTAGAGAGCAACGAGAATCATCCTGCTGTGTTTTGCATTGCCCGTGGGACGGCAGGCAAGGACTCGATCAAGCAATTGTTGCGAGTGATGCATCTTGCTCAACACCCTCTCTGGCTTCATGTCCCTAAGTGGCGTTGGTGGCTTCTTCTCTTCCCCATTCTGATGTTCTTCATATGTGTCTCTTCCATTGCGCGGAGAGGATGAGTAGGAGGATCTTCCATAACTTCCATATGCATAAGGATCATGATCACCGTACTCAGATCGACTTTGGCGATCCGTTCCAAATTCATTTGTGCGGCTTCTAACCCCTCCTTGTTTCCTTTCATACATTATATACTCCAAACGCTGATCCAGATAGCCAGCATATGTGCGAACAAAAGCAGAATGATCCCAGGAATTAGTGTGTGCCTCATCGCGGAAATCAGACATGTTTAGAAGTCGCGTCCCTCTTCGGGTTGCATAGAGAATCTCATGTTGGAATGCAGGGTCGCCATCGGTGAGAAGACGATGAACAAGCATGAGGGCCTTCAAGGCCACAACCCAATCATGAGTCTTACCAAGTCGCCTAGACACAGTTTGTATACAGGCACTGACATAGCCCCTGGAGTAGGATGTGAAGTTCAGAATCTCGCGCAGGTGCTTCTCGCTAGCAGGTTCATCGTCATGACTGGTAGCCTTCACTATAGCCACATCGAGATCCGGTGCTATGTTGCTTGAAACCTTGGCCAGGCCAATGCTGGTCTGGTCCTTCACTGTCCCCAGAGCCTTTCTAATGCCAGGTGCCATTTCTGCTCTTCCTTACACTTTGTTAAAACTTCTATTCCTCTTCCAATAGCTTCACAAATATATTGCCTGAAGGATTCTCTTGATGTCATGCACAAAAAGCATAATCTAACTAACTATACAATCGATCAAAAGAGCACAAGAAAATACAAATAAATGCTCATGGAAGGCTTCTATTATGCACAATGTCAAGAAATACTGAATAATGTTCTAACAAACAGTTATAATCATGACTTGTCTCATTCATAATAATGTTATATCGATAGTAATTGCACATCAAACCGATCAAAAACAAATACAATATCACAGAAAGAAATCCATTCCTTGTAATAGATCAAGAAAATGTGTCTACAAACACAAATGTTTAGCCGAGCCGAGTTGAACTGTTGTCCAAATATGAGGATTTTCTAGCTTCTAGGATTCCATGCTTTATTCCTTATTAAAAAAAAAAATGGGGAATGACATTTTGAAGCGTGAAAAAGGCATACTCTAAGGAATCTCCGGAAATCTCGGTTGATTACAAAAAATTTCCCAAAAAAAGAAAAAGAAAGAGCAGTTTTCACCCAGATCTCTCACTTCAGCATCTATCCAACCCCAACTAAGACAAACGGCAATAGCAAACGTCTAAGAACTGGCAGATCTACACAAGGAACTCGTCGACCCAATCAAAAAACGAGAAAGAAACAATTACCTGATCGATCGGCTTCAATAGCGAGAAATCGTCGATTCGGGCACCGATCTGATATCTCGTAAGCCGATATTCCTAGGATCTACGAGCCTCGCACAGGAACCCTCGATCTCCGACCGCGTTGACTGAGCGAAGAACCGATCGAGAAGCCGACAGACACTACTCTTCAGGCTCCTATGCCGCTTTATCTGCAGTTTTGGAGGTGAAGAAGTATTGGAGAAGGCCGCGCGGGTATCCAACGAGAGATTAGAACGGCGATTGCCGCCGCCGTAGACGGAGAGCGGCGGCACGCGTAAACTACTTCGCGATTAGCTGGCACGCGAATGAATAAAAAAACAATGGAAAATTTTACCTTTTATACGAAAATATTGCCTTAATTTTTATAAAACTCACCTCAGAATTTCAAATTTAACATTACTTTTCACGTGGCCGAAGGTGATTCGTTCGCCCCAGCGCCTCTGCCAATTCGTCCCCAGGCCAATACGAAAGAGGTAAATCACAGGTGACTACTAGCCATTAGTGTAAATGGTTGAGATATAGAGGAGATATATGCTCGAACGTACCGAGTTATGACCTCTAGACCTCATATTGTAACCTCTCATATTCTAACCATCGTACCACCCGAGGGGACTTACTTTTCAAACTCTTACCAAGCAACTCCTAATATTTCAAATTATTAAACCATTGACATTGCAGATATATATTATCAGCAGAAAAATTAAAAAATATCCTTATTTATATAAAAGGACTTGATGAACGAAACTTACAAGATATATTTAAGACAATCTGTAACAATTAATAAAATAATACTCTATCTATAATTTTTATCCAAATTATTTTCCTATACGCTTTCTTTTTTATCTATATAAAAAAGAATATCCTAAAAGAAATAATGATGGAAAATAATAATTTTAGATTAATATCTATTTATTAACAAAATACAAGGTAAAGGGGCGAGGTGAAAAGAATTTGAAAATTTTAGAGGAAAAGTTAACATTTTTTTTTTATGAAAAAAAAATAACGAAGGAGGTAAAGTGAAATTTTCTACACATATATTGCACTGTTGGTAGAATAATATACAAGAAACCACTTTTTCTAAAAAAATTCATAAATAATAAATAATAATATTAATGACATCAAATTAACGAAGAAGACTGCTGCTGAAACTTTGTTTTGTTGAATAATTCAATAGGTAGAAATAATTGTGACAGAGATATGGAAAAAAAATATATAGGAAAAACGTGAAATATTATAAGAATAAATATGCAATTTTCCTAATATTTCCAATGGTTGAACTAATCAAAAGATCTAGAATATTAGCCATAAATTTCTATAACATTGGCAATGTGTACTATTATTTAATTGTCTAAGGAGTTCCATTCCATTTCACTACACTTCTTTAGGATCTAAGCTCAACAATGAAATCTTTGTCTTCACCTTCCATAAATCTTTAGTATCTAGGAAGTGTCGAAATGTCGATAACCTGGTTGAATTATGATCACCAGCTTGGTGACCTGAGTGCAGTTCAACCTAAGCCGCTGTAAGTTTTGACTCTTCGAAGAGCTTCCTCCTCCAACTCAACCAGCATGTTGCAGAAGGCTTCCATGTCCTGTGCCTCCTCTTTGAAAGTGAACCTGAACTCCTTCCATCGATAGTTTACGCTACTGCTAGTCACGCCCTCGGTTACTTTTGCGAGGATGTCAAATCCTTTGTGGTCGATGGAGAGAACGAAGGCGTCCTTCATTAAATCAACAATGAAAGATTAGTAAGATAACAGCAACATGTCCTGGAGAAAAACTAGAAGGAATATACATATACAGAAGTTTTTATCTTTTACTTTCAGGTCTGATCACTGAATCTTCGGTCGCCAAAAATATAGGACAACATTCTGTGCTCAACTTGTCACGACCGACATAGATGACTGCCTCATTAATTTGGCAAATTTAACCACAAATCAAATTTTAATCCTAAGACAGTAGTAGCACCGAGATCTAGTGAGACTAACAGTGTCATGATCTCCCTCACCTCATCGAAGATTACAGGTCAACCCATACTTGAGAGCTCTCTTATCAGTGATATGTGAGGTACAGTGGCAGCTCTGCCATCACACAAGCACCCTTTTAGGATATATCACCGCAAAGTGGGGTCGCCTATATAAATCCTTGTATGTTATTGGGCTTGATCCCTTACTATATTCTCATCTAAATTTAAATGAGTTTTATTATATTTTATCATGTTAACTAAGTCTTCTTTGTTCTAATAAAAATGAGTGAACTAACCAATTAATTGGTTAGGCATAATCATGGCCAAAATGTTTATATCCAAGTTAATAGTAGTTGCTTATGGATCTTTTTTCACCGGCATAGAATTCTCTCTACGAAACTAAACTAACAGAAACCTACTAAAACTCCTAGTTCTGAATTAATGCAACGATTGTAAATATGCAGATTTACTAGATAAAACAGAGGTCAGAACATACCCTTGCCATTGTATTATAGTACTCCAAACAGAATAGCATCAAAGCTCTGCGCCTTGCTTGGCTTTGGTTGATTCCATCAATTATCTTCTCAGAAAAAGGCACTAGACACAAGGAAAGACGAGTTTCAGTAAAAATATAATATTAAATTAGGATAACAAGAACAATGTACGAAAAGTAGATTGTGTAGCTAGGGTTGATTTTGCTTGATTCCTAACTATAGCGATACAGAAAAGCGCATGCCAAGTGTAAATCTTACATAAGAGATCTACTTTAGGTACTTCAACCTCATTCAGTTCCACATCATGAGCTCCCCCATTTCCATCAAGATAGCTACATGATCTGCAACCAAAAGATTATTTTGGCATACCATAGTAAAGCATCATGTTTCACACTGTGAATTCTCTAAAGAAGTGAAAAACATTGGGTTATACAAAATGTTCAAAATATCTCGTCAAAAACTGATATTCCTAAAGGGACAAACAAACAAGAACTGTTAAAAAATTATGAGTTTTGTGTTATAGTTCTAGTTCCCCTAAATTGAGAGAAAAGGGTGTCATGTAAGCACAGAAGCACTAGATACCTACATGAAAAATATGTATGCTAGAAAGGTTGTGTGCGCTTGAACTCTTTAATGTCAGCTTAGTAACTTGCATGCTGTATGCAGTGACATTCCTATGTTCAGAACATCTTATAACGCTTTATTATTTTCTAATCCAAGTTCAGGATCACCAAAATGGGAGAACAACCTTTCGTCTCTGTTAAACTAGAAAATTATGTGCCTCGTCAGCACAAACTTGATTTTCCCTTCATTTACAATGGAGTGCACAGAATATCTAAAAACAATTAAGTAGATCTTTCTACATCAATGATTGTAATAACAAATTATGTGACATACCTTATATTGAATTTATAAATATTGTAGTTGCAATTTTCCTTCAATAACCACTGTAGATGCTCGCTTCTTGATCCACAGCTGGTACTGGCAGAACTCAGTAAGGATGAAACTGAATAACTAGATTGGTCAACTGTTTCATGTTCAGATACAACCGACTTTGCAAGACTTTCCACGACAACTTGAGCCTTGATTCAAAGAAACAATAGGATGAAATGAAACATCATAAAATCTTAAACATCATGATTAAATTGTAAATATCATCATTATAACTTCTGTAGTTCAGCTAAGATGAGAAAATGGATGGATTAATGCTATGACTACGCATACCATTATATGGCCTATCAAAAAATAAACAAAAGAGGGTAAAAAGAATACCTTATCGTCTTCAATAAGTTTGATATCACCAGTCAAAGCAACTCGAGCTGGGAACTGCAATAAAGAAAATTGTCAGAAAGAGAACGATATATCCTTTGGATGTTCTTTATCATGGAAAAATTCAAGCTCCAAAGGCATTCATTTTGCATCACATATTTGCTAAAAACGCTTCATACTTGGCAAACAATAGTTTGACAAGGACTATATATTGTATCATGATCATTATAAAGGGATGGCCTAGAACAAAAACAAATTTCATGCCATTTATCTGCTCAAAAGATTGAAATTCAACCAAAAATGGTGAAAATGTTTTTGAGCACTGAAAGAACAAGTACTGTAGGGATGGACTAGTAAGAAGAACTTGTCACAAACATCAGACTGACCTTCTTTAGGGATTTAAGCAAGTTTGTAAGCGGACCTGGAATGACGCTGCTCACAGAGAGAGAAGCACGTTCATCAATAATAGCATTCTACAAGCAAGAAACGAAAGCACATAAGTCCAATGCATATAGTCTAAACCTATCTCACATCTTGAAAGAAAGATAAAAAAAATTCACTTCCATCAGAAGCAAAGAAGCACACACCATGTTATGCAAATCACTTTCTTGCACCCAGAGATATGGTTTTCCCCGTTTCGATATATAGTGAACCTTAGACGTGTAAATCTCCTGCTTGCTGTTGGAGCAACCAAGGCAACCAAAAGCCACTCTCGCATAAACAAAATGAATATTTGAGATCACAGAAAAGGGAGATAGTATCTTTTGTACCTTCCTTTGGCATCGGCTTTGATGGTGTTCAAGTGTGCTTGCCAGTTCACTGCCACAATGTTCTATGATCAAGAACAAAAGACAACATGAGAACACCACAAACTTTTGATGGACCCACAAAGAGAGCTCAGTCAAGCAAGAGGAATACCTTGCATCTCTCGGCGAAGGTGAGGGCTACTGCTTTACTCTTCGCCATTTCCCCTGCTTTTGTGAGCTCACCTTAGGTGCTCAAGGAAATGGCTTGATCAAGAAAGAAGAGACAAAATCAAGGAAATGACTCAATATATCACTATGCACAAAACTATTTACTTCAACATGCGTGCAAATCATTGAGGACCAATAATAGTACAAAATCAACAACCAATGAAGTAAGAGTATAAAGGCACTAGAAGAAAATCAAGCAATAGAACAACATAATAAATCAAATTCTTCACACATTCCGGTACTGAGAGCAAATCCTACAAAATATTAATTTGTGCAATCATTATATCACCAAACTACATAACATTACCATGCAAATACTCCAGTCAAACCCCAAGTCACCATAAATTTTGAAGTTACCATCTCCAAAGGTACCTCCTAAATGACAACTGCAATACCAAACACCATCAATCCATCTCCCAAGTCCAAGTAATCCTCCAGTAGAATGATTTAAATTAAGCACACCAAACAAAAAATCAACAGAAACAAAAACAAGATCAGGACGTCAATTTACAAGTCAGACAATTATTATCCCTGTGAGACTGCCCGATACAATAAACAAGGAGGAACCCACCTCAAAAGATACACTCATTGGCACATCGCCAGTCAAGGACACCCAATAATTAACCCTGATAGCCGATTTACAAGGGCTACATGACTACATCCGTCAAACTCACCAAGAAACAAAGCTATTTCCAGACCCACACAAGGCAGAAGGAAGTGCAACTCGCTTCCCGTCCGCAGTCAGGTCTACTTGCCAGACTCTGTCTCCTCGATGACACAGGAGGAAGCGACCTGCGATGTGGCGCCCGGCGGACAGCGACGACGCGAGGAAACCACAGCAGGACGGCGTCCAGTGAAGTGAGGGTGAAGCGGAGAGACTTTTCAAACAATTAAACCCTTTCATCAAAATCGGTCAAACCGGAATTTCCACCCGGTTGAGTTCGACCACAGCTCCGTCAACTCGTAACAGCAAGCTAACGGTCGCCGCCGTCTATCAACGGATAAAACCCACTCGCGTGGCATGGTCCTCTCATTCCTCTCGTCTCCCTTTCGCTCCACTCCTTCCTAGCTCCCTCGTCCGATTCCCCTCTCCTCCTCCGTCCGCGCATGAAACCCTAATCCCAACCACACCTCGAACCAGCTCACCCATGGCGAGATCCCTGACCTCTTGCCAATCCCCCTTCCTCGTCGCGCCGCTCCCGCCGCTCCCTCGGTTCGGCCTTCCGCTCTGCCGGCCCCGGAGGACCGGGACCGGGACCAGGGTCAGGATGAGCTTCCAGGAGATCCCGCCGCTCAATTCCTTGGCCCAATTCCAGGGAATCGCTTCCAGGGTGGAGGGCCTCCTGTACACACTCGCGGATGCTACAGTGGCCGTGGATGCTTCTAGTCCCGCGGCCGAGGCATCCGCTGCCGCCCAGAAGAATGGAGGCTGGTTTGGGTTCATATCGGAAGCGATGGAAATCGTTCTTAAGGTGAAAGTTTCCACTGCAATCCCTGTGTACTATTTTGCTTAAAAGCGCGTTCAAAATTCTCTTTTTAAAGCAAATATGCCCTCCGTCTTTTCTCTACTTCGTGGCTTTTGTGAATGGATTACCTAGCGTATTATCGCTTATTGACCCCTTAATTTGTATATGCAAGATGATGATTTTCACCGAAATCCTTGCACTACTTTGCTTAAAAGCACGTCGCTTTACTAAATTTGTTCAAGTTTTTTTTAAGCAAATATGCCTCCATTTTTTTGTATAGTTCGCGTCTCCTTTTGAAGGGATTACGTAGCATAGCATCACTTTATTGACTGCCTAAATTGCAGATGCAAGGGTATCTTGACAATCTTGGGATGGATTAACTTGACAATCTTCTGCCTGCAGGTGTTGAAAGATGGTCTGTCAGCTATACACGTGCCATATGCTTATGGATTTGCAATTATCCTACTAACTGTAATTGTGAAGGTGCTGACGCTTCCTTTGACCAAGAAGCAGGTGAATACGTGCTGCTGCACTATTAAAAAATAATCGATTTTTTTTAATTACTGGTTTGAAGTGTCATTTTTTGTTGAGCGGCTCACATTAGTTATCTTGCATTTTCTGTTCATCCTCATCTTTGTGATACAAATCCGTAAGAAAAATCCTTTTTACCTATTTTATATTTCTACTTTTGCATGTATTTTTTGTAATGAACTAGTGCACTTTTGCCACTTATTATCTATTGCAGTTTTACCATTGCGAGCTTATATGCTTATTCTCACATTTACTATTGCTTCTATAGGTTGAATCGACATTAGCCATGCAAAGCTTGCAGCCAAAGATCAAGGCAATTCAAGAGAGATATAAGGGAAATCAGGTTATCTCTTAGGCTAATTTCCATGATGCTGTTTGGGAAAGTTCTCTTCATAGTGAATAACAAAAAGCAAATGCAGTTTTTTTCAAACGTGATTTTTCATGCTTCTCTTTCCTCCCAATCATAAACATCTCACATCTTCAACTGGGCTTTCACTTTTTCAAATTGGGATGCAAGTTTTATTTTAATATTTTCAGCCATTGTTGTTCGGCGACTTCTTTGTACTCATTGTGATATATCTGTTGATTTTCTTTGATCAGGAAAGAATACAGCTAGAGACTGCTCGCTTGTATAAGCAAGCTGGGGTGAATCCATTGGCAGGTAATTTTGCCTCTTAGATGTTTCCCTGTCATGTTAATATACTGGCATCTCTCCACGTGTCAAGGTGCATTCTAAGTCGGATTGTTTCAAATTCTCTTCGGTCAGTACAATGTAGAGATGTCCTATGTGTTTTTCCTTTTTAAGTGTTAGTAAGGTCGTGTATTGTGTATGTTTCACAAGTTCTATGCTCTCGTATCAGTAGGAATACAAAAAGGACATGTATATGTCTATTTGCTTGAAATGAGTTACTTTACATTGTGTGAGGAGGCTTCTTAGTTAAATAGGTTTCTTTTGTAAATTCATTATAAGCTCAGCCTTCGGTGACTTAGTCTATTAACTTGATGGCTTACATTAGTTAGGCCAATAATATGCAAATTATGATTTTAGTCATATGCAATTGAAATGCATGTGTATGCAATATACATGAAAATTAAACTTCATGGTATAGGAAGTGATTAATGAAAACTTTATACTAGACAGTTTCACAGTAACACACATAATTCAGCACTGCTTTGCATCTAATTTGCTTTCATCAAAGGTGTCTTCCATTATTATGTATTTCTTTGTGTATAGAATAGAGTGTCTTCCCCATCCTACTTACGGTAAAGCCTTAGTTACTGTATGAATGCCAAAGAATGTGTTGTATTACAAAAGGTGAATTTTCCTTGTTTTCAGTTTTGAACTTTTTTTCCCTAAAAATGAACTTGAAATTTGAAGAAAAAAAAAATGTCATCAACTTTTTGACATTATTGTATGATAAAATTTATTCATAATGTGATGACTTTATATTCTGGCGCTACCTGAATTAAGTATGAAGATTAGAGATAAATAGCAAGCCAGAATAGCTTCAGCCCCTTCACATATCATTTTCAAAAAGTAAAAAATACAAAGCTTTCACAATTCACTTTCTCATAGATGATGGTCAAGGTATTAGATTGAGAAATTTCCAGTGTCAGCTATCATTCTATTGACATTCTAGTATTTCTGTAATTTCAATGGCTGCAGATTCTTCTTGTTGTCGATTTTGCTACTATAATGTCTGTGCTTCCTAAAAACATTGTTTAGGATGCTTACCAACTTTGGCTACAATACCTGTTTGGATCGGTTTGTATCAGGCACTTTCCAATGTCGCAAACGAGGTACTCACTACTGAATTTTTGTGTATTACACTGCCCCCATTGGTGCACCCAATGGCTGATTTGTGAAATTTTCAACTGAAGGGGTTGCTGACAGAAGGTTTCTTCTGGATTCCCTCTTTGGCTGGTCCAACAACAATTGCTGCTCGACAAAGTGGATCTGGCATTTCATGGCTCCTACCTTTCGTGGTAAATTTTTTTTGCCATGCAGTGCATATGTTTGTATTTGTTGTATTCCTTTCCAGGCAGTATTTATAGAAATCACTTTCAGAATGCCTAGGCATATCTTTCATCGTCTAAAGGAATTTAGAGTAACTTTGTTCAGATTGTTGAATCTTTTATCTACGTATTGTAGACTATTTCCAATTTGAAATCTCTATACTTAATTTGTGAATGACATGTAGCTTAAACTGAACTTGAGGCATTTGATATTGTTTTTGTTTTTTAATAAAAGCTGTAAGGCAATTGACCAATTTGCTGATGCCACATGCGTGTTGGTTATTTAGCTAGCTATCTCTTGGGGCTTCAAACAATGCATGCAACCTAAGTCTCTCTATATGTAGGGGTGTGACACAACCTACATGGATGCTAAATGATTTGTTTACTTTTTTTACAGGATGGGCATCCACCTCTCGGATGGTCTGACACAACAGCCTACCTAGTTTTACCTGTTCTTCTCGTTGTTTCACAATATGTCTCCATGGAGATCATGAAGCCACCCCAGGTCATTTGTATTCCTGAAAACTTTTTCTTCTTCTTCCTTTTTCGAGTATCTGGACTTAAATTATGGTATTTAATGGCAGACAGATGATCCATCTGCAAAGAACCAACTTCTTGTATTCAAGTTTCTTCCTCTTATGATCGGTTATTTTTCACTCTCTGTGCCATCAGGGCTGTCGATCTATTGGTAGGTAACTAGTTTTTTTTGGTATCGTTAAGTGCCTTATGTTAAATTTTAAAATATATATTTTTTCTTAGTTTATGTGCACTGTAACCAATATACATTTCAATATGTGATAAAATGAGAGAAAATAAATCGAAATAGCATGGACACATTCAAAGGCAACCAATAGCTGTGAAATGTTTAGAGGGGAAGGGTAACAAATAGTGAGAGATATCCTCGCACAACGAATTTCCCCCAATTGAAGCTACTGAAAAATGCCCTCCTACATCGGGGCCTGTTCGATACCTGATTTACTCCCTCTCAATTGGGGGGATGACGAATTTCATCTTTTGCAACATGTTTAAAACTCCCCGCACAACGAATATTTATGATCAGCTCACAACCCATAAGTGAGATGGATAGATATGGAATTAAAGTTTTCTTTTGAAATTTATAATAAAAACTGCATGTCTTTTCAATGACTAACTGGCTAGTGATTTCATTCAAGGCTCCACCTTGAGAATGTATGTTTTGTCTTCCGTCAACATCTTGACACGGTAACTGTTCGTGCGGTTCGAGACAAATTTCACTACAACTCTTCATTTCATTCCGTAAATTCTTATTTGATCTTGCTATATTTGTCTTCAGGTTCGTCAACAACATTCTAAGCATGGCACAACAAATTTGGTTACGGAAATTAGGCGGGGCGAAGCCTGCGGTCAGCAGCGATGCTGGTGGAATCATTAGTGCAGGACGAGCCAAACGTTCTGTTTCGCAGCCGGAAAAGGCTGGTGAAAGGTTGTTACTCCAACTCGGTAGGAAAGTATGCTTTTAAATTTAAATCCAACATGTTGACATTTTCATGGGGAAAAAACAGGTTTAACAAATTAAAAGAAGAAGAAAATAGGAAAAAGCTCAATCAAGCATTGCCAACCGAGGAGAGACTGCTTTCCGACTCTGATGATGAATCAGATGGGGGGTCGAAGAATAAGGTATCACTATTACTCCTTCCATTTTTATCCTATTATTTATAAAGAAATCAGCTTCTGTTTCTAACATCATGTTTCATCAAACAATAGGGAGAAATCTTGGAAGAGACATATGCCTCTAGCGAAGGCAAAAAACTCCCAGAATACACTCCACCGAAGAAAGGGAAAAGATCGAAAAGGAGACGTGCAGCGCTATAGATTAGAAATTCCCATGAGCGGCATGACCCCAAAATCTGGTCAGTGTTATGCATCTCCCACAGAGAAACATACACAAAATGCTTCTCACCCGGTTTTTACTTAGGCTTACTTTAAACTTTGTGTACAATTCGATCGAGTTAGAAGGGGGGATGTGAGGGGAATCTAGGTGATTTATTTTTTTCAGACCTATTTGTGCATGAAATGTCATTCTATAATAGTAGCCGTTTGATTTATCGAAAAGTGTGTGTTAATAGTTTAAATTTTGTTGCCTGCAAAATTGTTCTCGATATGGATTTCTCTCCTCCAAGGATTTAGGTAGTTTCAAGTGTGTTCCAGTTCTTTCTATGAGACAGAATTGAAATGTTTTCAAATTTGTTGTGTTCCTCGTATGTTTTCTTTGTGAGATTGATTTTGAAGTCCATGCTATTACCAATGTATCATTCCTGGAGCAGAACATAAGGAAGGGAAAGCTCTCGATCGACAGTATAGATTATCCATGACGCCCAACATGATTAGATGGTCTTCCCGAGGTTCTAGTATGTATAGGCTGATCGTGTTGAATGCGTTCTCTTTCAAGTTTGTTTTCCGACTTCAACTAAAACTTTATCTTCTAAATCAAATTTTATGGATTAGCAATATTATACTTTGATTGTATTTTCCAAAAGGAATATCGGATCTCAAATGTTGTAGGGTATGGTTGGAAATTTTGAAAAGTGGGGTTCTTTTATAGATAAAAAAAATCAAATTAAAGGCTCATAGTAATAAAATTTATTGTCATATGTGGAGGGTATTGTTGGAATTTTGGAAAGTGGGGTTCTTTTATAGATAAAAAAATTAAATTAAAGGCTTAAGGTTGATTGTAATAAAATTTGTTGTCAAGGGTATGATTGGAAAATTAGGAAAGTGAGATTCTTTTCTAGATAACAAAATTAAATTAAGGGACTCATTGTAATGAAATTTATTGTTACATGTGAAGGGTATGGTTGGAAATTTTGAAAAAGTTGAGTTCTATTCTAGATAATAAATTAAATTAAGGAGCTTATTGTAATCAAATTTATTGTTATACTGAATCAACCCAACTGTTTGAATTAAAATCGAACAAATTGATTTTTTTTTACCTAATCTGTAACATCTGCAATAAAATAATAAGTGTTATTCACCGAATAATCTTATCAGATTTTTTTTTTTTGAGAATTTTTTAAACAATTTCTAGATTTATTTGAAGGCCGTATGAGATATTTTGAAGGGATGCCCTATTAGGCTTAGTAGAAACCTATTTGGAATATTCTAAAAGTGGAAGTTGATTGATACTATTAACCTAAGGTTTAATTATAAAACCTATGTTTCATTATTCATGTTAAGGGTCGGATCTTTCCTCCGCCCTATTTCCATTCCGTGCCGCCGGCTCACTTCCATCCTTGCCAATCTCGCACTCCCTCATCTCCTCTCAAGACTCTATACATGAGTACCACCCAGATGTATCACAAATCCATGTCAAGATACTTCCTGAAGTAAATCCTCCTAGACATGTTAAGTTCCAGAAAAGTTTTACTCCCTGATCAGTCAAGACAACAACATGGCTGCACTGAAACAATCTGCAGCAAATCCCTGGTAATATCAGTGAATCTCACGAACTACCTATTGTACGACACTCAGCTGCACCTAGCTAGTATCAGCCTCAGTTTCCTAAGAATCCATTGATATACCTCTCATAGTAATAATGCGTCTAAGAAATCTACAAATGACTACCAGAATGAGTAATTACCAAACTTTATATAGAGATGTTCTCATCGAAGCATCTCTAGCGTGATATGTAGATATTATTCATGATCCACCTCGGATCAGGAACATATCAACATATCGTCAGTGAAGACGATGAAAACTAATCCAAATATCCCAGGTGTATCCTGTTCCCCAATTTCATGAGAACACTGAATCATTGGTAAGCACAATTGGCCTTACCAAGAACTCATAATATCCATACACCAGGCATGTTCAACCATAAGATCACTAGTAACTGATCTATAATCTAATCCCCAATCACAAAGCACCAAATCCATAAGGTCACACATGTGATACTCCTCATATCATTGTCAATGACTTATACTTAGACATATATCCTCAGATCAAACATCCCCAAAAGATTTTCAGATCAATATCCACTAACAAACCATTGGATCATAATCTATCACCACAATATCCATCAATCTCAAATTATCCTTAACATCAATCAAACATGATAGCTCTCTACACAATGCTAGAGTAAAGAAAAGCATTCATCTTTCTTTTGACTACAACTATCGGAGTTGTGTTCGAAATAATCCACTCACTACTCCACTCAACTTTTAGGTCGAAAGCTAAGGAGTTCAACTAGAAAAACATATCTAGGTGTCCTCGAACCATACAAACATCCAAGCAATATGATGCACTATCCAACTAGAAATCATCATTCAAAGTCCATAGGATCACCTAATCTCTTAACTAAGAGTCTACCCACTAAGAGGGTATCTCCATAACTCTCATAATTGTACCATAATGTCCTTCGACCAATGTCTTCAAAAGGTCGAACACTCTGATAAGAAACATAGACTTCAAGACCCTGGAAAATAATCATGTGATCAAGGTCTTGAACTATTGACGAAGATAATGTTAGCTGAGTCGACTAACCATTATCTTATAAACCACCACACCATTCCCTATGCCACTCTCAATGACAATCACCCAATCAAAAATTATTTAAATGGTTGGTTCGGCTGTGACTCTTTCGAAATCATATGAAACTGAGATACAACCTTTATAATAAATCCAATTCGAAGGTCAAAATAATCACCACCATGGCTATTGAGTCTACATGAGTCATCCTCAAGATAAGCACTCACTAATATTAAAAAAATATAATCCTTTCCAACATGCACAGTTCGGACAATATTACAAAACCATTCCGATCCATAATGACATTAAGTTAACATGTAAGCACTCATTAATATTAGATCATCCTCAATATGTAACTATGATTAGCCAAGTCAGTTTCCAGTCTCTAATTTTGGGAAAGGAAGCAATCGAAATGGTCTAAACCTTTATCATGGAGCACAATTTAGTCAGCCATCTCCTATGTCTCATTTCGTATGATTACACTGTGAAGAGCAATGATGATGCATTGCTATGAGAGGTAATATTGCAAATTATTGACCAATAGTGTTTTTGTTATCACATGTCTGAGGAGAAAGAAATTCTATAAATACACTCTGTATAACTAAATAAAACAAAAGCTCGAAGCTTTCTAATATCTAAAATCATGTGTCAGACCTGGCAATTGCCTGTCAACCATCGTCTAGTGTGGATAGTGACTACTGATCAGTGTTATCTAAAACCTTGCTAACAACCACTGGGAAATCAATTGGCATCAATATCTAATATGTGCCCATTTGTTTATAGCTAGCAAATCGGATTAACGTACTCTGTAATGACCCAAGACATATAACACATGTCGATTTGTATTAGGAGTCCTACCTATGAGTTGTACTAAGAATATAAAGGCAACAATAACGATCTTAGACCACAAATGTTGAAACAAAATATTTCGTTTATAAGAGCCTGGCTAGAGAACTATTCATTAAAGATAAAATAGTTCAGTCTGTTGTCTTGGATATATATATATATATACAAAATTGATAGCCTGCACGACGCTTCTTGCCTGACTTGTGCCCGACATCCGACATGAGTTCTCTGACAAGGCAAAACTCAATTATTTTAATAACTCTCTCCCTCT
>JBAMIB010416231.1:0-18975 GCA_037177415.1 Kaempferia rotunda | reverse complement strand
GCTCGAAGGGCCTCAGTCGCCTCGAGCTCAGGATTTCAAGAAAGAAGACGTCGGCTTGGAGTTCTTATACGGCATTGAGCTCGGCAAGCTCAAATCCTAAGAGCTCAGAGGGTCTCAGTGAACTCGAGCTCAGGATTTCGAGAAAGAAGACGTCGGCTCGGAGTGCCTAAACGGCATCGAGCTCGGCAGGTTCAAATCCAAAGAGATCGGAGGGCCTGAGTTGCCTCGAGCTCGGAATTTCGAGAAAGAAGACGTCAGCTTAAAGAGCCTATACAGCATCGAGCTCGATAAGCTCAAATCTTGAGAGCTCAGAGGGCCTCAGTCGCCTTGAACTCTAGATTTCGAGAAAGAAGACGTCGGCTCAGAATGCCTATACTGCATCGAGTTTGACAGGCTCAAATCTTCAGAGCTCGAAAGGCCTCAATCGCCTCAAGCCGGATATTTCAAAAAAAGAATACGTCGGCTCAGAGTGTCTATACGGCATCGATCTTGGCAAGCCCAAATCCTGAGAGCTCAGAGGGCCTCATCGCCTTGAGCTCCGGATTTCGAGAAAAAAGACGTCGACTCGAAGTGCCTATACGGCATCGAGCTCGACAAGCTCAAATCCTAAGAGCTTGGAGGGCCTCAGTAGCCTCAAGCTCGGGATTTCAAGAAAGAAAACGTCAGCTAGAAGTGTCTATACGGCATCAAGCTCGGCAAGCTCAAATCCTAAGAGCTCGGAGGGCCCCAGTCACCTCGAGCTTGGGATTTTGAGAAAGAATACGTCGGCTAAAAGTGCCTATATGATATCAAGATCGGCAAGCTCAAATCCTGAGAGCTCGAAGGGCCTCAGTCACCTCGAGCTCAGAGTTTTGAGAAAGAAGATGTCGGCTCAGAGTGCCTATATGACATCAAGCTCGGTAGGCTCAAATCCTGAGAGCTTGGAGGGCCTCAATCGCCTCGAGCTCGGGATTTCGAGAAAGAAGAAGTCGACTTGGAGTGCCTATACAGCATCGAGCTTGGCAAGCTCAAATCCTAAGAGCTCGGAGGGCCTCAATCGCCTCGAGCTATGGATTTCAAGAAAATACCGACTCAGAGTGCTTGCACTACATCGAGCCCCACAAGCTCGGAACCTAAGAGCTCGAAGGACCTCAGTTGCCTCGAGCTCATGACCCCGAGTAAGAAGATGTTGGCCTAATGTGCTCACAAGGCATCGTATTAAACAAACTTAAATAAAAAAGCTGAGCTCAGCATTCTATGTTGCACCCGGAAAAAGAAGTACTAGAAAAGTGCTAACCTTTATGATTATAACAAAACAAACACCCATAAACGATCAAGACATGACTTGTAAAATGGAAGTCATGCAGAGTCGACATGTGGCACTAGTGCGTGTGGCAGCGTCATGCTCTCTTAATTACCGGCGGCAGATTTACACGTGGCAAGGAAATATATGTCAGCGCTACTGCGTCATTCCATGTGCCCTTAATTAGCTATCAATTAGGGGCGCTTAGGACTGTGCGAATATCCTTAAAACCATCATGAGGGTTTTTTGAATGTCTGCGCATATTCCCGCTTATTCTTCGCTTCGTTCCATAAAACACAAAGTCCAATCAGTCGGCTAACCCTCTTTCGATTAGACTTAAAGGGGGAGGCTATTGATCCGGATGTTAAGATGCAAAGAGTAATTGGAAAAATTTCTAGCAAGGCAAAGCCCGAGATCACCTCGAGCACCTGAGTCCTGAAACAACCTCGGGCATAAAGTCCTGAGACCACCTCGGGCATATAAAGTCCCGAGATCACCTCAGACATATAAGTTCCTGAGATCACCTCGGGCATACAGGGTCCCGAGACTACCTCGGGCATATAGAGTTCCGAGACCATCTCGGACATATGGTATCCGAGAACACCTCAGATAAACATTAGCTGGGAACCTCTCGGCCGTAACTATGGACCATATCAGAAAAAGTCCATAAAAGATAACCTCCCCCGGGAATTTCGGCGAGAATTAATGCTAACAAGGAGGAGAGATCCTATCATTAAGGAGAGTATTTATTAAGAATTATTTCATCATGATTAGGGGATGAAAAATTAGGAAATAGGGATAACGAATATTCTCCCTAAAAGGCACGTTCATAAATGCGGGAACGGTTGCCAGCACACGATCATAAATGCATGAATATCTGCAATCGTGGAAGGATCTACTCCCTCCTATAAAAAGCATAGGAAACCCTAGGTAAAGCTTCTTCTAAGTTCTCTTTCTCGCATACAACAATATTATTCTCTTCCTGACTTGAGTGTTTGAGGGGTTTCCGTCGGAATTCTTCTGGCTGGTTGCCCTCTAACGCTCGTGTTAATCTCGCAGGGTTCGACGTCTTCTTCCTCGTCATCCTACACATTATCCTCTTCGATTGCCTTTTCGCCTCCAGTCATCCACGTCGTTCTTCGCCAGAACATCAACAATGGGGCAAGAGTTCCCAAATTCAATTTTCTAAATGCCCAATATTATACCTACCCCAACCCCAACCCCACCCCCAACCCATTGAAGTTAATTATGAACTATTGTGTAATAACCTATCACCGACAAGAATTAGCCCACCTGTGAGGCTCAAATTTTTTGAAGCTTTGGTGGTTGAAGACAAATGAACCTAGTTTGCTCCTTGGAGGTGTTCGCATCTTTGCTGGTCACTGACGGGGTGGGAGAGCGAAGAAGGTCCCCTTCTTCAATTCTTTTGTTGGCTTCGATTCCAATGCTGGAGAACTTAGGCGAAGAAATTAGGGCAAAGAAATTCTACAAAATAGAGGGCTTCAATTCCTTGAAGAAGAAGAAGGAAGCATAACTGAGTTAGGGTTGGATTAGCACAAAAATAGAGGGCTTTGATTCCTTCGCTAGGTTAGCTCGTTGACGGCAGGAGAGACTGGAGAGGGATGAAGAACGTGAATAAGAAGAATCGAAGAGTTAGGGCAGGGAGGAGAAGAATGCAAAGAAAAAGAATCAGAGAGTTAGGGAGGGGAGGAGAAGAGCGAAAGAGAGAAGCTAGTGAATGAGTCGCAAAAAGCTAAGTCCATGTTTTTTTCTCTGATGTGGACTTGTCCACGCACACTGCCAAATTAGTCGAGGAGGATATTCGCTATGCACCTTTGCTTCCCAAATCATTTATCTTATAATTAATAGAATAAAATTGTAGCTATTATAATTTTTTAACAGTTGAAATTCTAATAATTACGATCAATAATAAATTATTTTTAATATTATAACAATGAAAATAAGAATATTTTTAGAAAAAAAAAATTATTTTGATAATAAATAAATAAATAAATAAGCATTGGACGCCCTTTTATTTATGACGTAATCTAAACCCCAACGGATCAAGCCCGAGTTCATCGGACTCCTGCTGCCTCTCTTCGTCGCGGAAGCGAAGCACGGAGTGCGATCCCCTTCTCCCTGATGGCAGAATCCCTTCCCCTCCCAGGCCTTGTCGCCGGAGAAGCCCTCCCTCCCTCTCCCTCATACCGAAATCCTGACTCTACCCCCAACCCTCCACCTCTCCCTTCTACTTCACGATGCTTGGCGGCGCCACCATGGGAGGCGATGGCCCGAGCATGGCTCGCCTCGCTCCCGATTGACCACTACCCTTCGGCGTCCGAGATTGACGGCTTCATTGACGCCAATTCCGCCTCTTTTCCGGTCGACACCCAGCTCCTACCCCGTTCCCAGCTTCACCTCTGGATTCTCTCCTTCCACGAGGTTTCCTCGGGTTTAAATCAGGTACTGGAATCCATTAACATAATTCTTCATAAAGGCTTGCAACTTTCTTCTAGCAGTTAAAACTAGTGCCCTTGTAGGTCTCCGTGAGCGATCTGGCGGAGTTTCCATACAGATTCCAACGCACCGACCTGTGGAAGCCTGCCTATAGATGGCTGGAATCGTTGGACAGAGATGAGCTGGTTAACGCAAAAGAGGTTTCAGCATGGTTGACAGCGAACCCAGAGGTCGCAGAGAGGTTGGTTACCAAACATTCTCGCTACCATACGATGCATTACATACAGAGAATGCATTTGAAGTTGCTCAAGAAAAAGGGAAAATTGCCAAAGGTATTGAATTCAACAACTTAATGTAGTTAAATGTTCCTCTATAATTTTTTTTTAATGTTCCCAATGCCCAGAGCAAATGTGATTATTGAATGTCTCATTAATATCTGTTCACATTCTATATCCGTTGGTAATGTAACTATTTTCTTCAATAAAAATACAGATAATCACCTCCATGTGTGCAGGTCTTATGGTATTACAAGCAAGCTTAAAATATGGTTCGGAGTCTTAATATCTAGACGAAATGGTACAATTTAGGTATCCTGCTGTGGTGATAATCAGCGCGCTTAAAAGGGTTCAAAAGTCAACTCAAATTAGTTTTAATCTATAATGGCCTTTTACTTAATCAATCAAATTTAAGTTTTAGAGCAACAAATTACAAAAATATAAACCAATTGGAGAATTGATTCCTGTGACATTATGCTAAAATTCATTACATAATTTTTCAAGAGTCATTAAAGAATATTGCTAAGACATCTCATATTGGAATTAGTTTTGCTACATGTCCATAAATATGTCTATGGGTAACCACTGAGAGATGGACTCGGACTAACCTAATTAAAATTTAGAACAAGTATATGTATAGGATAGGATATGTCACTGTTTCTGTTTCTCTTTCTGACTTGGGCTTCATTTCTTTTTGCCACTTCTAGTGTTTTGGTTGATGATTCTCCTTTTCACTGGAAACACTTTTCTATTTCCATTTCCTCATTTTCATTTTCCATATTTTTCTATAGTATTCTTTTCTTGTTTGTGGGGAATATCAAGTATTTTCTGTGTGAGAAAACAATTTTTAACATGTAAAGGTGTCACTAAATTGATGACAAACAATTTTTCCTTTTTCTTTTTAAACTTTTCATTTCAATTTCCAAATTCCTTTTTTTTCTTTAAACGAAAACTGGATAGAGAAAACTGGATACTGTCTTCATTAACCACTTATTTAAATCTGGTGAACCCTCTTACTTTCTAAGAATCTATGTTCTCTTTATATTCAATTTATGCAATTACTTTAATTTTTTTTATAAACTGTCTTCTCTGAAACTTTAGAAGTTCTATCGTTAATATACTTGTATAAGAATAGTCTTTGTTTTCATGTGAACAGAGTTTACAACTATCAGTTGCAAAGGCGTCATTGAAGTCTGCAAATAATGGGATGACAAGTCAAGAAATTGTTCTTCCAGGTTTGCCTTTCACTTTCTTTGCAGACATATCTCCTTATTTCACTATAGTTGTACATACATATGCAATTCACTAGGAGATTTGCACTGGATCTATTTACAGCTTCTTCAGTTGGAAGGGCGAATAACTAATCTATCCATTTGCATGTTCATTTGAGCGGACATGTGTATGAAATGACCAATCTATTCATCCATCCTTTACCTATTTAGTTTGAAGAATAGGTGGAAGGATAACTAGCTGTGAAAAAAGAGATAATAATACCCTTTTCTTTATAACTATTATTATCTCTTCTCTCTCATTCCATCATAATGACTTTCGCACAACAATTTATAACCAACAATTTGATGAAATGAACAATTGTAATTAACCAATGTAAATAAGATATTATTTTTTCCTTTGCAAAATATTAACCATGGTGATTAATTAATGTATATTTCTTACATGTATTGCTTTGCCTATTGAGGTGCTATGAGTTGTGTAGCGGGGGTTGATTCACAATGGTTTGATGCTTAACAACGTTGGTTCATGTGGACTGTGTCTTGTGGGTGGCGAATAACGTTTGTGAGTGGATGACTTTGATGTTGTGGGAGGCGAATGTTGGTGCTATGGTACATGGGCGACAAACGACATTGATGCTTGCAAGTGGCAGATGTGATGATGCACGTGGCACACGACATTGCTATAGGTTACAAATGACACTGTGTCGTGGGATGCCGGTTTTGTAAATTGAACATTGGTGCTAGTTTTATGAAGACAATGTTGGTGCATTTGTGATAATGCACGAGGGAACTCCTAATGAATCTAAGTGGTTAATTGTTTATAAAGTGAATAATTAATTTAGTAATTAACTAATTGTTCACATGCACTCCTCCCTTTGCACATGCAATTTGGGCGGGCAAAAGACAAATCACAATCTTTATCCCTTCAGCTTATCCTTTTTAATTATCCTTTTATATTGATCCATCCCTCCAATTGAACAACCAAGCAAATGAATATATGAACCCATCCTTCCCCTCATCCATCCTTCCTTCAACTTATCCATTCAAACAAATAGGCTCTAGATTTACTGGTATTTTACTGAAAATAAAATATCTGCAAAAATGCTATCTAATAAATTTACTCAATTTAATCCTAATAATAGTGTGATAAATAATAAATTTGATTTATATCTCAGCTGTTTATTTGCAAGTACTTATCAAATATTTCTCAACCTTTGATACTCACTAACACCTGTGTTAAATATAAGATTGTCAAATTCTTGAACCCTCTTAAAAGGTTACAACACTATGGATTTCTTTGTTAGTGGGAATTTCTGATGCGTGGTTACTCAATGATAACTAGCTGAAGTGATGAAGTCCATTCTTAAGCACTAGATAATGGAGCATTATGAAAATTTCTTTTTTCACAATATTATCTTGATAACTAATACTTTATTACTTATTTCTTGCAATCTGCTATGTAGTAGTGGAAAGTGATCTATCAGAATAATTCACATCTAACACATGTCTCTTCACCTTTAATTTCTTTTTAGGTAAAATTTTGAACTATCCAATAAGGAAGGAAAAAATGGTACTGCACAAGAATAAAGAAGCTTTTCTTCGACATGAACTGTAAGTGACCAGCTATACTCAATAACCAATCATATTGTGGCTCTTTCCTTAAATAACCTTTTTGATATTTTCAGTTTAACGGATTTGCAGAACCAGCTAACAAGTGTTCTGTTGAAACAAAAACAAGCAACTGACTCGAAGGAGTTTCAATCTTCTTCTTGTGTCAAACAAAAGCCTGAAAATGTTACTACTCCGTCATCTGACTTAGGAAAAAATGATGCTCATGGGCAGATTTTTCCTGGAGATGCATTTCTCCCTCATGGCGTGGTGAACGTTCATATAATGCAAGTGTCAAAACCTACGGCACTATCTGAAATGATGAGTGGGCGAAAAAGGAAGCGGAACCCTGTCATTGTGACTCCTGCTTGGTGTTACAGTGAAGCATCCTCTGGTATATTCCTTACCTTCTGTGGGCTTATCAGCTTGAGCTTATTGCTTCCCAACAGAACATGTTTATCATCTTACACAAGGAACTGTTTTGTAGATGGCTGAACTGCAATTTGTGCTTGAAATTATGACAAATAGTTTATATATTTATCTTCTATAGGTGTAAATCATATGCGAACATTTTCAAGATGGACTAGTATGCTTTACCCATTTTGTGGTATTGGTAGGAGAAAATAATATAATCCAACTATGATGGATGCTAGAATGCACTTTTTATAATCTAGTAATACATGCCACGAATCAAAATACTCAATGTTAGACACAGCCAGATATCTATTACCAGATTGGTAGAAGCTGAAATCAGACTAAAACATCTCATGAGCAAGGGCAAAGGGAGACAAGCACCTCACTAGGGCTATGTTACTTAGAGGACTCAAGATTGAATAGAAAGAAAAGGGAGAAGAGGAGGGGGAGAGAAAAAGATAAAATCATATTCACATGAACGAGATAAGGAGTGGGAATGATACATTCTGTTCACACCCTCTTCTCTTACCTCCTTAGTCTATTCATCCCAAGTTGGGAAGGTGGCAATGGCAACGATGATTGGCAAATGGAGATGCCTGGTGATTGTTGGCAATGATGTTCGACAATTGTTGGTCTATAATGGCAGCTAACAATGTTTGTTGAAGATATAACATAATGGTTTTTACTGCTTTCTTCCCTCTCCACCTTTAATTTGTTTGATTTTGGATGGACCAAGTTTTGTAGAAAACAAAGGTTAAGGGATCCCTCCTCAGTTGCCACCCACCCACCTACCCACTCATCCATACATCAAATTTTAGATGGAAGAGAAAGAAAGGGAGGAGAAGAGGAAGAGTAGGGATAAATCATGTTCATCACTGCAATTAATGGTTGACATTGGTGATCAACAACGTTCATCAAGGAAAGAGAAACAATCATCTCTTACCTCTTCCCTTCCCCACTCCTTTAGTCCTTTTAATTTAGGACAAATTAAATTCAGTAAAAAGGAGAGGCTTAGTGATCCCTCTTTGGTTAGTTTCACTCTATCCATTGGTACCAAGGAAGCATTATTTCTCCCTCCCCTCCCCCTCCTCCATTTTGGATCGTTGTGCTCCAAGTAAACACAACCTAGGAAAAAGGGAACACAATAATGCTTACATAATTCACAAGCGTTATATTGAATACTAGAAACGTGTCTCAATGATGAAAGAGGCATCATCTAGACATCGACTGAGGAAAGTGGTGACCAAGTTGATAGTGCCACTAGTAAGGTATGATAATCTCAATTTGAAATGCAAAAAAGTAAGAGTGCAAGTCTATCCCCATGATAGTTGACACTAGTATACTATGACTCTCACTACTGTCGCGTTCGTGCTAATCTTGAAAGGTACCTAGGGTAACAAAATTTTTATCAACAATCATAGAATGCTCTCATTTGTAATTAATTCTTGTGTTTTGTTATTTCAATATGATTTTGAATTTTTGTTCACTTTTGTCAATATATCACAATGTTTATGCTAGTTCAATTGTTATCCTTAATACATGATTGGGCTTCGCATGCCCTTACAGATGCATCTGAAATTGATCAACTATCCAATTCACGTTTTGAAGAAGGAACAACCAATATTTGGAAAGGGGATATATATTCTTCGTTCTCACGAAGTTCTTTCCAAAGGCAAAACATTCTCGTGTGTTTACAGGGGCGTGAACAAGGTTTTAGCTGGAGATACGCTCATCCTCTAGGTGGTTGTCCAGGAAGAAACCGAGAAAAATGGATTCCATTTCTTGAAGGTAGGGCTCTTGATCATTTTCTTACAGCCTTCACTATGTTTATATCTGTGGCCAGCGATGACTAGAATCTTGTTAGTTTCCTTTCCATATAATAGGTTTTCATGCTTATTTAGACCATAACTTCTCTACACCATAAACAAGCTTGCCAGTATGCAGTGTGTTGGTTATCTGGGGTTGTACTCCTAAGCTATTTGTACATAAAGCACTAGTAACCTGTTAGTTTGGTTGTGTTCTTCCTTCCAGTCGTAAGATAGACTGGTGAGACAAACTGGTGATATGTACTTTATTGGGTCAAATGGCTGAGAGGGAATCTTGTCAAGTGAATTTATTTTGGAGTATAGTCTATGGCTCGTGTAAATTATTTAATCTTTAAGCTTTTGGTTGCTTATCCTATTATTTATTAAAATTTTCTAAACTCTTAATTTTAAAATGATGTTATGCCCTTTTAAAAACATATATGGCTTTTGCTTTGTGGATGCAAAGGTTGGAGATCTCTTGGTAAACAGTTTGAAGGGCCTGCTGCATGGCTTACCCGTAGAAGCTATTCATCATGGGCTCCTATATGGAGTGCTTATACATCAAGTGTGGCTGTTGTGCAACCTATTGGCAGGGTACTTATTCGTATTTGAACACACAAGTATGATAATTTAATTTGTGAAATAAATTGAAAAATGGCCACATCTTTTTTTTCTGTCGTTGATTTATTTTTTCTCTTATTTCTTCCTGCAACTTACATAAGTCTAATGCCCCAATTTGCCTTGGTCATTTATTTTTCTGATTCTTTATTCGATGGCCAGCAGTATGGTAGTAATCAATGTGCTATGCCATTACTGCTCATCTGTATGTTGGTTTCCCCATTTGCGAAATGATTAGGTGCTGTGGAGCTGTGAAACAAACTTCATGTTGCTTGAAATAGCAATAGTATGATTCCCCTTTATATTGGATGGAGCAGGCTGATAGTGATGTGGAGGCCTTTAAGATTGGAGACTCAATGAATTGGTATATAAATTAGGAGGGGTTGATCTTGGTTCCTCGGAAGTTATAAGTTATCATGATAGGAACACCACAATCTGAAACAGGATCTTGTTTGCCTTGTCCTGTTCCAAAAGAATTGGTCTGATGGTGCCACTGTTTTGTGGGGTTCCCTTGATGTGCTAGCGACACCACGTGCTATCCTCGGGAAAATTTGAGTGTGGATGAAAGTCATTCACCCTAGAAAATCATTTGAGTATTTAAGACTTCATGAGTGTCTGTCTGTGTGCACAATCTATTACTATGTACTTGTACTGATATCAGTATCATAATAATTTATTTTTGTAAAGTAGCTATTAATGTCTACCTGCTATTAATGAAAACCTAGCTATTAATGTCTACCTGCTTTTAACTAGTTTTTTTAAAATTCATACACAAGAAAACCTCCAAGATATTTTTGCTGGAAAATAACTTGGTTTAATTAAGTTTTGTGATACAGAAAATGCTACCATACTTATTTATGCAATAGTGAAATACTACTTCTATCAGTCTATGAACAGCAGGAAATGTAATTTATCAACTTAGTTAATTCTTAAGTTACTTCTTGATTAAAGGAATCCATTTTTTTTCCTGATATTGGACTGTAATTTCTAAATCGTTGATCTAATGAGGTTGATTAACTTTTACTTATTTCAATGTTAACTTATTTGTGAAATTTTTCACTGAATTGATATGTGGGCAAATGTATAATTAATTCATGGTTAGTTTTCTAGCTGTTTGGGTAGAGAGTTTTTGTTTTGAGTAGTAAATTTTTTGTATAATGCTATCTGTGTTTTCTCCAAATGAAAACACTTGAAAATATATCTTTTGTAGTTTATCTATTTATTAAATTTGATTTTTCTCTCTTTTTCCATTCTATATATCAAGGCTTAAATCATTGAATACATAAGCTGAGGTTGTTGTATATGACTATATGCTATGCATGTTTTTGAAAGAACTTTAGTAGTAACCTTTTTGTATAATGCTGTCTGTGTTTTCTCCAAATGAAAACACCTGAAAAAATTATCTTTTGTAGTTTATTTTACTTATTGAATTTGATTTTCCCCTCTGCTTTTACATTATTCTATCAAGGCTTAAGTCATTGAACACATAAGCAGAGGTTGTTGTATATGACTATATGCTATGCTTGTTTCTGAAAAAAAACTTGATTGTATCATGGTCTAAAATATTATTTTGGGTACTAGCTCTGCTGAATGATCAGAAGGGTGCTGACTTGATGGTAACCTTATCCTCGATCCTCTTTTTCAATTCTTCTGTCTTCTTGTTCTACTACTCCCTTTGTAGTGGCCCTCCTTGTCTTTTGTTCTTACATTTGCTCATATTCTCCTTTCTGCATTATCTCTTCTATCTTGTTCTTCCTTAATATTCCACTTTTCCTGGGCTGAGACATGCACTCTGTTGCTGCTCTTTGGTGGATCCATTACATTCTATGTTGAACATCAAGTCTAACAATCTCAAACAGGATTTATGCCAAGACTGGTTATGTCCTGGCATGACTTTGAATGGATGTGTTTCTTGTACCAGGTAGTAGAGAGACAACTTCAATGAATGAATTGCAATAACTGCCTTGTACTTTTGTGGAATTGTACATGAATTCTTTGAGTTACAAATGACACTCCCCTGAATATGGTCAGTCAGCAAAAGTAGAATTTCCTTACTATTTTGGGTTCATCTCATGCAATCAAAACACGTTTCTAGTTTCAGGCTGAGATCGTGGCCGTCTTGTCCCTTCTATGAGAAATGATCCACACCCACTGAACTTAATCTCACTTGGTGATCTTTGACTAAGCTTCGATCATCATAGACGGAGCTTCAACTATTCTTAGATAAGCTCCAAAGGTTGTTGAGTAGGAAAAAGAAATTAAATTAATATCTATATTGTTTATTGGAGTCATTTGACAAATAAAAAGGCCTTTCAATTGACTATATACTTGAATGATACTGTACAATTTTGACATTTGAAGGATTTTAGTATAGTTACATGAAATTTTTTTTTTGAGGGTTAGTAGCAAACCATTAGAACAAGGAAAGTTTTGTGAAACTTTCATCAACATGGATTGAGCTGTGTGCAGATGCTCTATTGGCATGGGAAAAACATCTTAATCTACTTTGGATGAATTTCTACCATTTAGATATTAGTTGAAAATATAAATATTTCTATGTTGCTGCAAGTTAGCAATTCTATGTACTTTAAAGTCAACACCGATGCCTGGTCCAGTCCTTTCATTTGTAAGACTGTATAGTTGTTATTAGTTTCACAAATAGCTGGTAAAGCTGCTTTATCTCTTTAAGAAAGATAAACAAATGCTGCTAAGAGCAACTATTTTAATTTTCAACTATGTACTGAGCTTTTCTTAATACCCTTTTAACTGTTTAACATTGACTTTGCTATGGAAGCTAACCTTTGTGATCTCACATATAAAAATCTGGGATTTATTGATGCCAATTATTCTTGAATACAGATCTGTGTTGTTATTGCCAGATTTAGATAAAGCGATGTGATGATGGAGAAGGCACCACTTTTTAGTCCTACATTGCTAAATCCCCAAAGAGGATAGGTTCTTATATTTGCATAGTTAGCCTCACCCATTAGTTATTTGTGATGTATGATCCTCATGCATCATCCTTTTTTAAATGGATGATCCTCCTGCACCATAATGGTATCAGCGCTTGGAGGGACTGCAGTGAGGAATGGTTAAGTCTGAAAGGATGAGCGGCAGTCCTAGGATGGGCTATGATTTGAGCAAGAAGAATTATGTCGTCTCTTGTTTATGGTGCATTCCGTTTGTTACTGAGGCAGGCACAACCCTTTTACCCCACATTGCTAGACACGGATAGGGAGGTAGGCGTGATGTTTTTGTCCCATGTTGTTAGGGCCTGAAGGAAAAAGGTCCTTGTATGTGAAAGAGAGCCCTGCCCAACTTGGTTACTACCCATTGATTGATGGAATTCATGCATCATTGGTTCTGGAATATTCATAAGTTGATTAGTTGCTTTTGTTACGATTATGGAATTGTTTGGTCTCTTTACTCTAGTAATTTCAAAAAACTATTTCCCTGTGATTAAACTTAATTTATATTTATACGGTTTCTTGCATGACCTTATACGGTTTCTTGCATGACCTTTCAAACTTAAATGGTTCTTGATTTCAGATTTCACCCAGAAGGGCTGTTTCAACCAGTCCAATCTCCTCTCTCACCAGTTCACTCGACTTTCCTCAATTTTTCTTGTATTTATCTTATTTTCTGCATCTCCCCTTGAAATACTACATGACGTCACGTCTTAAATTTAGGATTTATTTTGGAGTCTTTTTAAGTTTGTTACTTTGTTGTTTGATGTCAAGAGATTAGTTATTTGGGAACTGAACAAAATTTTCACTGTTTTTTAGCAAGGAGTTCAAAAGGTTCTTAATGTCAGATTTCACCCAGATGGGCTGCCTCAATTGGTTTGTAGTTCGAATCAGGTTAGTGATATTTACTTTATACATTTGGGATGCTTGTAAATGCAAGTTCTTTGTTGACTGTGTTAAGTTCATAGTTATTTTGTCCTACCCTGTATACTTTAGTTGTTTGTTATATTGGTTTATTATTAGTTTTAGATTAGTTTCATTCCATGTATCAAAATTAATTGTTTATTCTTTGCTTTTCTTGATTTGTGCCACAGGCTCCTAATGAATTACTACTCTATAATCTTCTTTCTGGCAAGGCAGCTCAACTTAATGGTCACAATTGTCGGGTATTATGTGATTCTATTTGCTAGAATTATTTTGATTTTCTTTGTATTATATAAATGCAGATAGGGTCCTTTTGTTTAACATATTAATGTTTTGGGATAAGGCTTTGCCAAGATATAAGAGTAGGAGTTCCAACATTGGAATTTTGAAACAAAAAGGAAAAAAGAATATTCCATGTGGTTCTGTCACTTGTTTCATGTAGTATAGGAAAAAGGTAAACTCTTTATATAAATGTAGATAGGGTCCTTTTGTTCAACTGTCAAGGCAGTTTGACTTGGCAGCACAATAACCGCATGCTAGTGCCCTGTGATTCTGTTTGCTTTAAGCAATATTACATTCCTTGTGTTTGTAAGTTAAGAGTACAGAATTCTAGATTAACATGTTTTGCAACAGCAAAAATTAAGATAAATACGAGGGTTGGAGTTGGGTGTTCAAATCCTACTATTGTTTATATTTAAAGAATATACATTGCTAGTTAAATCAGTGCATCTGTTATTTTTGGCCATCTAGCTTCATTATACTTCTAATTTCCACTTAACTGATAGTGGCAACTTGTGATGCTAACTTTTAGGAATATATTATTGTAGCCAAAAAGGTGATTACGCTCACCCAGCCCCACTCACAATCCATCCCCATGTGAAAGGAAATAAATCACGGGGCCAGCTTATAGCCGACCGCCAAGTGGCTACGGGTGGGAAGAGTTTCCCCGAGGGCATGAGCCTGCCGGGATTTGATCTCTACTCTATTGTAGCAAATTTGACACCCTCTAGCCAATTGACACCCCGTGTGGACTCTAGAAATATATTATTATTATCATTATTGGTGTTGTTGTCTTGTGATATTTTGATTGCTAGAGATAGAATTAATTTGTCATGGGTTATTGTTGTTTACAGATCCAAGCTGTTGAATTTGCAGCAAGGGGTGCTAGCATAGTTTCATGTAGTTCCAACTTGTTGAAGGTGAATTGACTGTCCATGATTGATATATGAATATGTTTACCACCCATTAGCGATGTATTTTAATTTTTTGATACTTTAAATTGCAAATTAGGTATGGGACTGTACAACTGGGTCGTGTCTCTTTAACTTGGGGTCAGTGAATGGTGATGGATCATCAGTTGGGCACAAGGAAAAAATCATTGCTATGACAGTCAATCGCTGGCAGTCGTGTATGGAATTCATATTTTCATACCGTACTTTTCTAAATTGCATTTTTAATTGTTACAATCCATGCTCTGAATCCATGTCATATGACATACTGCCTTTTTCATTAATCTCTTGATGACCAGTTGTGGTCTTATAGATTATACCCATAGTTGACTTATGGATCAATTAGAAAGACCAAGAAAACACTAAAGTTCTAATGAAGGAGCCAAAATTTTGATAGCCCATTAATTGTTTATTTTCCTTATCCTTGAGTTAAAATAAAACAGTACCTCACATGACAAAAAACCTGACAATACAAGCCCGTCAGTTTTATCCATTTTGGACCATGCCCACTTCCTTGGATCCACAACTAAGATTTTAAAAAATTAATAATTGTTTAGTTACAATGTTCTAATTGGTTTTCTACCACTACCTAGTGGATCACTAAAAAAAATACAGTTCGGTGCACGAAGCTCCCGCCGTGCGGGGTCCCGGGGAAGGATCCATTGTACGCCGCCTTACTTTTTTTTTTTTTTTCTGCAAGAGGCTGTTGCAGGATTCGAACCTGTAACCTCTAGGTTACAAGGTAACAACTTTACCGTTGGATTAATGCTCCCCTTCTCCTAGTGGATCACTAATCCCTTAAATTAGGTTAATTATACTTTAACTTCCAACTATAGAATTTCCTTGGCTGACCCAAGGAGCACACCTTACTTGAGTATTGTCTACTTCCAAGAGTAGCATATCTCTAGTGAACTCCTTTACTTGTTTCTCTTGGGGTTTTTTGAGCCACTAAACTAAGGTCCTGTTCATTGGACTAAAAGCCTTTAAGTTAGTCAATGTACAAGACGATAAATCAACAGTGATGGAAAGCATAACATTGATTATGAGAGAGTTTGGCCTTAATTGAATTTGTTGCTTGATTCCAATTGCTCATATCCCAGAATTCTTGTGAAATTCGATGATTATTTGAGTGATTGTAAGAAGGCTCAATAAATTCAAGTTTATTATATTTTATATCTAGAAAGCTAAGGTGGTATATATTCTCTAGTAAACCGCTATTTAATGATATAATATGTTAGAAAGGTTTAAATTCTCATCTTGAATTTGATGGTTTGCACTGATGAGATGGTTTTGGTGCATGCCAGCATTCCCTGTGAAGCTACAAGTAGCTATTGACCAACATTGACTTGATGAGAGGGAGGAATAGAAGTGAAGAGGAAGAAGAGAAGGGAGAAGGAAGAGGACGTAGGATATGGGAAAGGCAAAGGAGAAGAGAAGGAAGATGATTTATCTTATTGAGGTCTCCTCCATGCCTATTTCCTGGGTTTTGATAATTTTAATAGCTTGCTAGTCCTTTCATTCTCACTGGACACTTGACGCAATCAAAAGAAGTTGATCTGTGATTGGATTCAATGCAAAGAAGCCAGATATTGTGGATTCAAACTGCTTATTAAGGCTAGTACATAATTGGAGAGAAGAAAAGAGTGTTGAGGCACGGAATTAAATAATTTGGTTGTATATCATGACATCATCTGTCCATGACCTTCCTTGAGCGTGACAAGCAAAGAAAGGAATGTGATTTAGCAAAGACCAATGACCTGGTGCCACCCTGAGTGGAAATTACCTGTTGAATTGAATTGAAAAGTGACTAGCTGCACAATATAAAGTCCCCATGTTATAGCTATTTCCCAACAAGGAATACGCCACTATCCTTGCAAGTAATTCGGAGGATGGGAAAATGCCAAAATAGTTGTAATATTGTTATTCCTCAACTGAATAATGATCATTTGTAAGGATGAAGAGTTTGTTTCCACAGGCCAACTACTTGTACAAATTAAGGCATTTAGTGGATTCAACTTAGAGCAATTCAAGAATCATGTCATTTGGCATCCAGTTAATTTACTTGATTGTTCCCAGTAACATGTTGGATTCTTAATCAATCCGAATAGAAGACATTGGTGAGTTTGTCTGATACTAGTCTAAGTGGTTGACTTTCTTCAAAATAAGTTTATTGACTTTATTTCTGTGGATAATGTAATACTCAATTTTTTTTTTTGCATAAATGGATAGCATTCTTTGGTCTTCTCTTCTATTTCTGTATGAAGTTTTTTCTAGAAGCTGTAGCTTATTAGTGTTAACAATATTGTCTTTTAATTTGCTATAAGCTGTTCAGGTCTTGTTGTCACCAGTGGTGCAAAAGGAGATGGAAAACTTCTATTATGGAATGCTTTGAGAGGTGAACTTGATGCTGATCTTAATTCAAACTTGAGGTAATAGCTTTATTTCCTTGTTGGCTTCCACAAATTTGATACCACTTTCAGTTTAATGTCTACAAATTTACTAACTTGAAAGAAAAATTGAAGTCATTTAGTGCCTTATTTTTCCCTCAAAGTAATAATATGGTTTGCAAAGATCCATCAGCCAACCAAAATTAGTTATGTATGACTTGCTGGTGGTTTTCTTATGAACTACATTTTCAGGAAATTTGCTCGACGGCAGAATTTTCCTTAGTTTTCTACAACATTGTTAAATATAACTTTTTGTTGAATTTCCAAGTACTTGCACATTGTCTTTGTACTTTTAATAATTTCCCACTTGTATGTCTCCTTGTTCTTTTCTTGAGGAAAAAAGATAGCAGAAGTGACCTTCCATATATATTAAAATAAATAAAGTATAAAGCCACTTAGCAAGTACATATGAGGTAAATTTGGTGAAATTTACCTTTAAGTTAGAATTATATCGGACTTCTATTCTCTGAAATGAGAGAATGTCAAAATAATTCAATAAATAATTGGTACTAGTTCTTCAAAGGGTTAATATTATAACCTTTCCTCCTAATTGGTTGCACTAATAAAGAACAAGGTATGTGCAATATTTCTGATGATTCAATCTTTATCATCCTGCATTTCTTTGTCTGATCTTCCTAACACTTGAGTTTGAATCTAAAAAATTATCACTTGTTTCAATCTACTTTAATTGGCATCAACAGTTTACCTTCATTGTTTTTACCGGTGCATACCATGTGCATTGTCATCTTGGCATTCCTTCTCTTGCCATTCTCACATATCAATAGTATTACCAATGATACCACAAGTAACAATGGTTCCAAAACACATGCGGAAACAGGCTGTTGTGATGTTGGTAATTACGTTGCAGCCTCCTCATTTTTTTTATACATATCATCTCTCTAGCACGCTTGTCATCTTGTAACTCGATTAGTTTTCTCTTGATGCTGCTGAGCTGAATGTGCTAGCGTCTCTATGACATTGAGTGCATCAAGGGAGGTACTGATGCCGTATCCGCAACTGTACGGAATAGTCGTAAGTAATTAAAAAAATATCGATCTATGATTAAACCCTAATTGATTTTGCAAAACAAATTATCTAGACAATCGAAGGTTGAGTTGGTCACGGTCGCAAGAGAGCAAGTGTGTGTGAGAGAGAGTATGAGTGTAAGAAGTCTAGAGAGAACGCAAGTGAGTTGTGAAGATTGGTTTGGGAGGAAATTCTAGAATTTTGGTTTCACTATGATGCTAGTTAATGCCCCTATATATTGTTCATCTCTTTACCTCTATGCTTACACTCTTGTAGGGATTCTAATCAAGTTACTGATGCGACCCGCGACAGTTACACTAGAGTGTTTACACCATTTGTACTTTAATGTTACTAAGTAGAAGATGTAACCTAGAGAGTCCGGTTAAAGGAATATCCCTTGTTACTAGGGGCTCCAGGTCATACAATTTCTAGATTACAAAAGTTACTTATTAATACTAATTTGGTGAAAATCCATTAAGCTCTAATTAGATAATCCCTTTTAGAGATTTGGCTCCCATTTCAAGCGATGACTCTCAAAAATTCGGTTAAATGGATACCCTTCGTCACTAGGGCCCTCTGGTCATAAAATCCAAAGTATCTCCTCTACGTACTAGTAGTGACCAAATCTTCACATCCATTTGCATTCACCACTTACACATTTCATTAAGAGAAATGATACGCTCAGTGAAATT